>JAGFPH010006218.1:52957-82778 GCA_018207615.1 Philaenus spumarius
TAAAACTAAGAAGTAGAAAAAGATAAATATCAACTCTAAGAACTCTTGACGTTCAGCTTTTACATAAAGTGAGTGAAAGCTTGACAATTTGTCTTTATCTCAGATTAAATACAGGAATATTAAGCACGGTCTTATCTCTGAAAGTAAAGTAAAGTAAAGGATTTCAACTGTCGTTCAAAGGAGTTTTATAAAGCTCTCTTATAAAAAGTCAGACTACACTTTGTTTTATTCATTTTCAATTTAGTTTGACTTTAATATTTTAAAGTTAAGAATTTAAAATGAATAATGATCATATTTGTGATATTTCGATAAAATCTGAAACAGCTCGAATAGGTGTGCAGTAAAACAATATAAAGTTTTAGAGTAAATTTGACAAGTTGGGCCGGACTTGTTGTTTGGAAAAAACTTGTGACAATATGACTCCTCACCAATTTATAAGGTGAAACCATATTTTGTCCAGGTTCTGGAAACGACTACTTCTAAATCAAACTGTGAAGATAGAAATATTTTATTTTTAAATTAATGCTACCGTTATAAGCTATCTATTTAAAATGTTGTTAAAAAAAGAACCGAAAAAACATAACTTGAGCTATTGAAAAGTTCAGCTTTTTTATATACTAAATATTATAAATTTGAAATGAAAGTTATTTCAGAATTGATTCTCTTTTTTTTTCTTTTTGTTATTTGCAAATATTCTTTTACTCAAAAACACTTACATTGCATATGTAACTTGATTTATGCTTTAATTTTAAATTTCGCTTAAACTCCCGCCAGATGTTTCTTGGAAGTGTTATAGACTTGTCAAATACTTAAATAGATAGCTAAAGTTATATCCTAGAATCTGTGTAAAATTTCGTATTTCTGCATGTCTAAGTTTAAAAGAATGAAACAATTCTGATATTTTTTGACAATTGTGTATATTGGTATACTCTAGAATTATATAGTTTTATGTGGTATAGTTTTCGAATAAAACCCAACTTTGACAATCTAAAGAGTTGGAGGAATTTTCCGTATGTTTTATGGGGAAAATATAGTTTTGGAAAAAAGTTAATCACACCACTGCATAGTTAAATGTTTTCTACACACCGATGTTTGGCTTGCTTCGTTCTACCTTGTAACAACTAATCGCTATGAATGCAATATCAAACATTTCCAAACAGGCAGATGTCTATAAATGGAAACAGAATTTCAAATATTATCGATTACATATATTATTAACTAATATTACTGACAAATAAATTAGTTTAAATATTATTTCAAAGTAATATGAGTATCAAAGTTTTCTGTAAATAGTTTTCTGTGTGGCTAACACAGCTGATTAGTTCAATATTTTTTGAAAGTAAAGGCAGTTTCATGGTTTTACTTAAAGGCATTTTTTATACATTTTAAATATTTCGGAAATATAACTAAACAAATTCTGTACTTTTCCAAAGCTTTAACGTTTTAAATTTCTATTTATTAATTTATTTCTTCAATGGTCCTCATAAAAAAAAGAAAAAACACAGGCATGATTGTGAACAAGGTAATATATAACAGTTTGTATTTTACTCGAATGACTTAAAGATTTACAGATATTAAATGATAATGTGTGGGAGTAGTAAATAAGGGTCGGTTAGAGTAGGGTTGAAAGTGTTGTAGTTTTTTGTCTGTTAAGATTTTACGTTCGGTCTTATCAATCATTTTATTTTTGTCGAAGCTTCGTAGTTTTTCTTAACTAACTTATAATGTATTGTTAAACGGAATATCTTTTAACTGAGTTGGCAATTATCTGCAGACTGTATTTCTCAAGGTGCACATTTTCTTACAACTCAACAACTAATATTAAGATATAATATCCTGCAAATAATATTTTACTAATTATTATCAACTATAATAATTATCGGAATATGAAATTATGTAGGGTCCTCTATTATATTTCCAAAACTTGTCATTTTGACGTTATCTTCTTAATGGAATCTGTTTTTCAGGGTTTTCTTTATATGATTTCATATAAACTTTAATTTCTGTTTTTATACGGCCAAATCTTTCAATGTGTACACTGAACATTTGAAGATTAACAATGGCAATACAGCCTACAAAGATAAAATCAATATCAACCCGACTTCTTCTGGGCAGAGAGCATGGGTAGCTAAAGACTTACAAAAACATTGGCTAAATACCAATTTACGAAACATGTTATAACCATCACTATAAATTACATTTAAGGTTAAAAATGGTGAAAACCGATTAATTTTAAATGACTTCTATTAAAAAGTGATTAAATTTAAAACTTAAGTAGTAATAATTACTACACCATAATTTCTTTTTTTTTTATACACTTGATTTTAATAGTCTCATGTTGCGAAGTTTTATACGAAAGTTGAAAAATACTGTGGCTACAAAATCTCACAGATTAATGAAACCCCGAACTACAAAATCATTATAGCGTCATCGAAATGTACACCATTGTAAATCAATAAACAATTCTGTCCATTGAATTGTTCTGTTATTATTTTTTGTTATTTTTTTGGAAGTTCCATTATACACTTTGTAAAGTTTTAATAAATAAATTATATGTATTTATAGTGTACACGTGTTTCTTGTACAACAAAAATAAGTGTTTTACTTCTGACTCAGTTTGTTATAAGATTTTGTAAAAATAAAACCATTGAGTTCATGTAAATAATTATTTCAGTAAAACTAAAAAGTTTTTATACTCTTGATAAAAATTTAAAATTTAAACAATATTTCTAAAATCTGTACGTTTTATTTATTTATCTCATTTAATTTCAGTTTAAAAATAGAATAATTAATCTGTAAAACAAAATTACTAATTTGTTTTGTATTTCCAATTTTATTCTTTAACTAGACTTTTTTATTTATAATCCGATATAAGTAAGCTAAGTCAGTTGTCAGCAAGTTGTGACGAGCAGATATTTATTTAAACATTTTTTGTTTAGTTTTTTTAACATGTTTTTAAGCTTTTATATTTTACTAATGCTTGTTTGTTAAATACAACTTGAGTAGCGCTAAACTAATTACAACTTTGTTGAGACATAAATTTTATACATATATAAAATTTCATATATATATTTTATATATATGTTGTCAAAACTCAAACATTTGAAAGACTTCAACATTAAAAAGAAACTTTTAAAAGGATTATTAATTAAACTGGGAAAAAAATTTAAACTGTCTTTTTTAGGTGGCGACAATCTGACAGTAAAATAATTAAGTAAAGTTCTAAAGGACTTGTTTAACAATAACCAGAACCAAGTTGCATTCTCCTTCCTGATAAATTTCACACACCTTAGGCACACCTTAGGATAAAGTGATAAAATTACCTTAGGCAATACAATAACCATAGCACCTTTTAGTTCTCTCTTGGGAATAAATTAACCCTTAAAAACACAATATAAAATCTTTAAAAGTATACATATTTTATTTTCCACATTAGATGTCTAACCCATAAAAGTACAGTATAAGTACAATAAAGTAGTTTTTAACATTCGAAGTAGAATTTCCTAATATAAAATACCTAGATGTTCTAAAACTGTAACCATAAAACAGAATTTAACATCACATCTGTGTTGTACATAGGCCTACTGTGAACTGGTTTTGTACCGAAACCACACTACCTACACCTACAGAAACTAAAGAAAATAATATTTTTTTTAAACTTCAGTGTCCCAAAAGTCATAATATATAGAAGCAGTGTGGCTGCTGAAAAAGTAACGTAAAAATATGTAAGGAACTACATAATTTTAAAGTAATCATTTTGAATAAAATTATATTAACTAACTGGTACCTAACATAAATATGGTGGCCCTACACGAACATTTAGTTTTTTGTATTTTTTTCAGCACAAATTGCTATACAATTTTCAATATTGTCTAAATTATAAAATTTAGCTTTTAAATTTGCAGGTACTGTATATAAATTATTACTTCCTCTATTCGCTTAAATGTCATACATATATCGCTGAAATTATTTTTGGAAGCCATTTTCAAAAGGTTAGAAATAAGACTAATGTTTATTAACTATAACAATGTTTAGCTTTAAAATCTCTATTTAATATTAGACTTAGTATAAATTACAATTTGTAATTTTATAAATACCACGGTATAGGATTTTTCAATTTCCCAAATTACCTATTTTTAAATTTCGGAAAACTTGTTGAAAAGTGCTGAAATTTAACATCGTGTAAAAAGATGCGCCATTACCAAAGTTAAGTTAAACTTTAAGCCCTGAGAATAAAACGTTTTCAATATAGTAAATAATAACACAATACATTAAATTATGTACGTTTAGGAAGTCCAACTTAAAACGGGACAAGGTAAGTCAAAGTTTTAAACTTATAGTTTTAAACAGACATAATTATAAAATGATAAAATCTTAATAAAAAATTTATCAAAAACAACCACAAAGAAATAAGTTTTGATGTGACTGGGTTTGGAAAAATATATTTTCCTTTTAAGTGTAACTTAGTGATGTTTTATTTAAAATTAAGTAGACTTCGAATAATGCAGCAATAATCCCCAGTATATATGTACATATATATTTTGAATAAGTAAATATTAAATGTTCATATACGTTTTCTTTTGCATTATATTTTATTTATATTTCATAAAATAATTAAATTTCCTGGAAAGACTTGTGTTTCTGATTCTACTAGCTTTGTAGTGTTGTTTTATAATCAAATGAGTAATGAGTACTAAAATATACAGAACTAGCGAAAAAAAACCTACCGAGGTCGGCTGAAAAATGTCCTAGGGCAAAATGAATATCCATAAATAGGTATCAATAGTATCATATTTAAACAAAATAATAATTCCATCATTTTCTTTCATTTAAAAGAAAACGCACTAAATTCAGAACGGTAGATCTCCAGAAATAGGTATCAATAGAGTTTTAAAATAAAACCAAACAAACTCAAAAAGAGTCCTTATAAATAAACCGATGAAATAAAAATTACAATTCTTAAAGTTTTGTTAATAATGACATTTACTTTAATTTAAAACCAACCGCACAACATCGGTTACATATATTTCCAGAAATAGGTATCAATAGGGTTTTAACCTAAAACCAAAAAAACTCAAAAAGTGCCCTTTTAAATATACTCATGAAATAAAATTGACATTTCATATTTTTTTTAGAATAAAGACAATTTTTTCTGTCATTTAAAACAAACTGCACTAAAATCGGCCCAATAGATCTTGAGAAATAGGTATCAATAAGGTCACCAAACGTTTCGGTGTACTGAATTATTATATAAGTAAATTAATTTAATATAGTGAAACTAATAGGCCTACCACGCTGTGAGCTGTTTGATCAAATGTCAATTAGTTATTATATGCCCGTTATATTTCCACATAGGTTTTAATGTCATGTTTATTAATACATAAATATTATTGCTTATTACAAATTAGATTTGGCGAAAAACTCATGATCAGCGAGAACAAACAGGGTAAACTGACCAAGCATTAAAACCAAGAATGTACTTTGTTACACGGGAAAGGGTTACGAATGCTAAGTAGTAACCCAGACACGTAAAGGAAGTACAAATTGCAAAGAATGAAGCACGAATTAGGCCTACTTCTAAATAACCAACGAGTTGTATTAATGGTCATTTGTGGAACCTGGGTTTGACATTCAGCTGCGTATAAATACGCAGTGTAATTTCATAATCAACTGGATTGTAATATCAAGAATTATGTATTAACACAATCAGCTGTAAATTGTTACACTCGGCGAAATAGTTTTCTACAACTGTAAAGTGTTGTAATTCGAACTTGAAGTACTAGGGTGAACGGTTTAGTTGGAGTTCTGTTCAAATTGGAAAGCCTGTTTTGTTTAAGTGTTAAAAGCATTACTTGAGCAAGAAACTGAATGTATGGTAACATATTGTTTTATGAAATTAATGACAGAAAAATTTGAACAGAGGCTATTATTCTACCGATATGTTTCTCCTTTATAGCACAAAAGGCTACTATATTTTAAACTGAAATTTGCTGAAGGCTTATAGGCTGTATCATAGGGTTAAAATAAATGGCTGTATAGGTTAAATTTACTTATAGATTAACAAAATTACTCTGTAACTGCAGATATATAATTATAGTTAAAATTTACAACAGTACAAATTAATATAGCAACTCAGATGGAAATATAATTCAGAATTTGTTTAAATCGTTACCTGGTAATAGATGTCAAAATGTGTAACCGTATTCACATGTTTTGTGAAGTAACGAAACTTGACCGTCCGCTTTACAATATGAATAACTTTCGCGACATTGCTGTTTTTGATTTATGGCACTTTGTAAACGACTATTTTTGATTAAAGAACTAGTTTACGTTTCACTTCGCATTTTACAAACGTTTACTTTGCCATGAGATTTTCGAGTCGGACGTTGAAGGTCTGTACAAGTTCAAGGTTAATTTCAAAGAGAAAGACGAATAAAGGTTAGCATTACTTGCCTTTATCTACGCATGCGCTTAGCAATGTTAACAATCAGCTGATTGGAGTTATGTTCGCTACCCGCTAGATGCCGGGCGTTCAGTGTATTAAGCAGGGATTTAGTTTAGTTTAATCAGAAATGTCTTTCTGCTTCAAACAGTGGCGCGCTTTTTAAATAACGGCACAATTCTATATAACTAAACAAGTTACTAACCTAATAATAATCTCACACAATACATTATTTTTATATTAATATAAAGTTTTTTATGGGTCCTAATTCATTATTTACAATTATTTTACTATGTTTTTCAATATAACAAGTTTCCCAAGCATCTATTGTGTTAATTTTAGTTACATTTTTCAATAATACAGAGTTATATATTTCAAAATAATTATGGTTCTCATCTAAACAAGGTTTAGTTATAGCAGATTTATCTGGCCTATTGTACTTTATATGAGAAAAAGGTTCTTGAATTCTTGTCTTCATACTTCTTTAGGTTGGCCTTCGGACACATTTCAAACTTTAAACAATAAATTCCAGATTGGTCCAGTTCTTGAATTTTATGTTTAGGATTTCCTAACATTTTACCAAGATTACTCTCGGCTGACATAGCTACATTTAAATTTGCATATTTAACTAGCGATTTTTTAACAGTATGAGGCAATGGTGGAGCAAACGTTGTATCGTTGTTGGAGTTTGTTGCTTTCCAGGGTATATCTCGATTCCTTGATTCGTGCATCACTGCATCAAGATGGCGACTTTGCCGTCGAAACGCGTTAGAGTTAATAAACGTATTAGTTGTGAGATTGTGTGTTCTAAGTTTGTTCTATCAAGTATATCTTCTTACAAGTCTAGTTCAATATTTAATTAGAAGTATGACACTCAAGTCAAACGAGCTGAACCGGTTAAAGGTTAGGTTCAAATTAAAGTTAAAGGTTAGGTTATTATCGGACGATATTTGATTTTTAAGTGCGTGTAGAAAAATTAAAGTGTTTCCAAAGTTTATTAAGATGCACCAAACCTTACATATTAATTTTCTATAAATTCTACAAAATGGTGGTTAGTCAAACAACTAAATATTTATGGACTTATGTGTATGAAACTTTTGACTAATATTGACTCAAAAACAATATCATAGTTTCAGTATGGTTTGGAAACTCTCTTAATAGCCTTTTGTTTTATTTAGCTGCCAAAGAATATATTTCTGCGTATATAACCGAATATATAATCATGTCTTAAGTTAGTTTTATAGTAGAGCGCTTATAAATTATAGCTAAATATTGAAACTCTTTAATTTAAAGTAAACCTGTTGAGGTAAGTTGCGCATCTGCATCAACCACGACTATTCTAAAACATTTTCAATTGTATTGTACATGCTTTAGTGACGTCACAAGGCAGCGAGAAATAGTACTTTGTATGTGTATGTCTATGTGTTGCTACGAGGTAATGAGATAAACATTATATGTGTTATATTAAATTGCCATTTAAAGACCTGCTGCAGGCCATTCCTTGTGTTATGGCTGGATATTAACATTGATATACTTGATAATGAAGGTATAGTAGTTTGGCTACAATATCATTACCCGCGCATGCTCAATGTGTCAAATCACCTTTAAGTGAATGCACTATCTGAAGTAACATAATGTACAGTGTGTCTCGAAAGTAACGAACTAGACAATTTGGCTTTTAATACCAAATCCCATGTAATTCTACATATCACTGATAAGTTAGGATCAATAAATTTTCTGTTCATTAAAATATTTAAAAATAGCCAAAATTAAATGAATTATTTTATTTAATAAAACTAAGCGTGCTTTGAACTCCAACTACCTAGTTCGCTCCTAAAATATCATTTTTACATTTATTTGGTTTTAATAATTTTAAATAAAATTTTAGGGTTATTTAAAACCTTAAATCCAAGCTGGTAATTAACATTAAATGTATTAATTATTAAGATCAAATTATTAAGTATACAATATAATATACATTTAATGAAGATTAACACAATACATTTCTTACTATTACTTCTAAACAAAAATAACATGGAAATTAGATAAACAAATTATAAACAAGTGCTGCTAATGAAAATGCCACTGTGAAATAACCTACATACCTGAAAATTAAAGAAACTTTGGGCCTAGAAAAATAATTAAACTTATAAAAATTACTGATTAAATTATGTTATTATCTAAGTACATTATAATAAACTGGAGGTGATTTTGAATGCTTTGCAAACCACTCTTTGCGCACAATTGATTTGATTGGTTTTTAATTTGTAATTTGGTATATTTTATAATTTGTACTAAACGAATGTCCGTGGGGAAGAAGGGTGTGTTTTAGTGGGTAGTGCTTATCACTTGCATGCAATTTTGAAGATGCTTGGTGTAATTGGCTGGAAGGTATTAATTATTAACATCTAAAATATAATATTTTCGTGAACAAATCTTATAAAAGTTGTTATATTTTCTTGAATATATCCTTATATCTAATTTAAACAGAACATTTATATTAATTAAAATCTACGCAATTATTGCCTATTTATTACAGGTTAATTTAAGGAGTTTACCATGAATTATGGAGGATACATAAATTAACAAATGTTTTAACAATATTTACAATATATATATTATAAGAACGTTTTAATAATTAGTACAAAGTCCTATTGGTTCATTTTAAATATTTGTTAATTTACATTACTTAGCTCAGCTGATTGACGATAGGCAGTATTTGTATAATAGCATTCTCTTTAAGTATTCAAACATTCTTTTATTCTGTTAGAATTATTTAAAATTTAAAATAATTTCATACTTGTAAACAAATAGCATTTCCAAAATGTCTAGCCTTTATAGTAATCACCTGGTATATTATAAACTTAATTAATTCTTTTAACATAGTAACCGGACATAGTTTGAAAGTATATTATTAGGAATGTTAGGTAACATTTAAATTTCTAAAAATAAACCATTCTGCGATAGCACGTAAAATACAAAAATATAATTACATATAGGTAGTGTAGTAGTTTTACAAAAAAAAAACAAAAAAAAAACAAGTACTATTTTAAAAAGTTTTGAATTGTAAACACTTTCAAAATGTTTAAACACTTAAGACTTACTTTTTTATTTAATAACGACCCTACCCTTTAAAGTATTCCATATGGAGCGTGGGATAAAACAAAACATTTCCCCTATATTCTTTGTAATATGTATAATATTCTTTATTGTATTTTCGTTGAAACCTTATCTCTAAACTGATTCGTTTGATCACAATACGTTCTTAACTGGTGGTCTTTTACATCTGTATATGTGCTCGATTTTAACTTGATATACATTATAAATTTTGTATACAATAAAAAAAAATAAGCCCATAATAATATATACCAATGTAAACAGCTTTCTACTTGAGTTTTAACTGTTTTATCTTTTTGAAGGAAAGGATTGCATAGTATAGTCTACGTTATGATTATAATACATATTTTTAGAACCAAACCAAATCTGACTTCATACAACAGAAAATATTTTCTAATCGGTAAGAGCAACTTGGCAATGAATATTGTAAGAAGAAATGTTTAAGAAAAGTCTTTACTAATCTTCTGTCAAGTAAAGCTGCCTTTAATTTTGCAACTTTAAAGGATGCTATAAACACCAAGTAAAATACTAATTACTTTCAGACATGTTTAGCCTAGAAAGCTTATATCTTCCAGATCTTGCTTAAATTAAATTTACATTTTCTTATTGAAGACTTATAAAGTATATTTAATTAAATTTAGTTGCAAAATGTGATACGAAATTTGAAATATTCAATGGATAATATAATCACTTGTGTACAACAATCTAAAATATGTATACATTTAATAAACTGTGATTGACGGTTCAACATAAAATAAACAAAGGAGCTGTTTAACAAAACCAGTTCACTCATTCAATCATTGACTAGCCAATTAACCCTTTCTGAAATTTAAACCCCTAATTGAGAAAGGATAAAACATTTTGTAAAACTTATTAAATTGTCTTCAGAAAACATAGTTGTGGTTAATAACGTTTAAAGTAAGGTTTATAATTTCTAGGCCAAGATTTGAGTTGATACTATAATTTAATATACTAATTTAAAGCCAAGTTATTATACTACTAAAATACTTTATTTTGACATTTACTTTACTTTTGAAATTTATTTAAACCACTTCGAAAATGAATTTATAATGTCTGGACTCAATCCACATAGTGCGAAAATTATTTTTTACACACGATATGTTTACGACACGTTTCTTGTGTTCGATGGAACATTACGTCAGGCGGAAATACTTAAACTGTACCTCAATAAGATCAACCCGAAGATCCAATTCACAATCGAGACTGAATTAGACAACAGCATAAATTTTCTTGATTTAACTATAGCCAAAGTGTCAGATGGGCTCAAGTACAAAATCTTCCGAAAGCCCACCACTACCGACACAACCATACATGCGCACTCACACCACCCGATATCCCATAAAATGGCAGCGTACAATAGCTTTGTCCACCGTCTTTTAACAATACCAATGAACCAACAGGACTTCCGTGACGAACTTGAAACCATCAAATACATATCACATGCGAATGGTTATCATGACGTAATGATCGATAAATTGCTACGTAAACATATTTCAAACAAACAAAACCCCATCAAACGCACTAATAGAAAAAATAGGAAATTTGTTTCAGTCGAATATTCAAACGTCGTTCCACATATGCTAAAAAACACGTTTGCAAAACATGACATCAACGTTACCTTTCGCACCAACAATAACGTGCAAAAGTTATTACGACCAAAACGTTTGATCCCGACGGAAAAGAAATAGGGTGTTTATAGAATTGAATGTGATGATTGTGACAGTTTCTATGTTGGTCAGACGGGCAGAGCTTTCAAAGAACGGTTTAAAGAACATTTTCCACACAACAACATGCGCAAAATAAAGTCAAACTTCGCTCAACATTTAATTGACTCCAACCATTCATACACTGATTTTAACACAAATTTGACCCCAATCCATTTTTGCAATAAGGGAAGACTTTTGGACGCAATGGAAGAATTCGAAATATACAAAGAATTTAACAAAAATCCCGCCAATGTCTTAAACGATCAGCTGTTATTCAAGAGTAATGATCTATATGACACAGCCCTCGGCTATCTCAAGAAAACCGGTCCTTAGGCTAAATAAATTATTGATATTCCATAAATTCTGTTAGTACAGCAGTGGCCGCTCAACGATGTACATCGTAGAAATAAATTATTATTCGACATTTATGTTTAAATGTGTTTTTAAACGTTTTATAAAAGTGTTGTGTGTTTGTGTTTTTTATAAAGTGTGTTTTTAGTGTTTTATGTGTGCTTGACAATGGGAATGCGTTCCCGAAACGCGTCGTATTAGGATTACTTAATCATTCTTCAGAAGTCACAAGACGGACAAATTTAACAAGGTAATATTTATTAATATATTATCTTCTATATTATTTGTAAAACAATTGTTTTGTAATATAAATCAATGGATAGAGCAAAATTTTTTGCTTGTTTGACAAACATCTTGCAAGTTTTGTTTTGTCTGTTTTTGTGTTTTATATAAGTTATAACGCCAACAAAAAATCTAATTTGATGTCGTAAGAGCAGGCCTTGAGGAAAACCATACGTTTAAATGAATTGATGAAAATGAATTAACTTTCAGTCCTTGTTTATACCATTGTAATTGCCTACGTATTATTATCAACATATCAATACCTGAGAGTTTATTACAGAGAAATATTTGATATGTTCATCCGTGGCAATTGATTCCCGTATTTGCTTTGGAGCAATATGTTTAGTTATTCAGGTTTATAAGTAATTAAACACAATTTTACATTTGACAAATCACTAAAATGTTTGTTATTATATAAATTTATCAGTTTTAATGTCATAGAAATATAGGACTGTTTTGATAATCTATCTATATATATAAAAGCGAAATACGACTCACTCACTCACTCAGCACTATTTCTCAAAAACTACCGAACGGGTTGAAATGAAATTTGGTATGTAGCTTCCTCTAGGGCCATAAATGCTCACTAGAAAGGGTTTAAAAAAATTAGAAATTTTAGGGGAGGTCTGGGGGGATCAAAGTTATTAAATCACGATTTCTTCAAAAACACCAAACGGATTGGAATGAAATTTGGTATGTAGCTTCTAGGACCATACGTGTTCACTCTAAAAGGGTATGAAAAATTTCGAAATTTTAGGAGCGGTTTGGGGGGATCAAAGTTACTAAAATCATAATTTCAGATATTTTATTATTATGACAATAGTGTTTTTATTATTTAATATCTACATATATAAAAGCCAAATACCACTCACTGACTGAACACTTAAAAAGAATAAAATTACGTTAAAAAGACTGAAAATACCAACCACCACGGGCAACGCGGTACGAGTCAGCTAGTAGGTATATATAATCAAAATACCACTCACTGACTCACTCATCACAAAATCTCAAAAACCACCAAACGGATTAAAATAAAATTTGGTATGTAGCTTCCTCTAGGGTCCTAGGGGCTCCCTAAGAAAGGTTTTTAAAAATTTTGATTTTGGGGGGGTTTTGGGGTGGTGAAAGTTACTAAACAATCCACCGAATGGATTGGAATGAAATTTGGTATGTAGCTTCCTCTAGGGCCATAGGCGCTCGCTAAGACAGGGTGCAAAAAATTCGAAATTATTTGGGGCTAGGGGGGTGTCAAAGTTAATAAAAATACATATATTTAACTTTGAGTTATCTCTTCGTGCAAAGCGGAGTTCTGTGGATGGTTGTAAAGCAATTTCAAACATAAACATAGTTCGACTGTTACTTCGTTCTAAAATTAATGACTTTAAAAAGTTAATATTTTGAACAAAGTTTTGAGTTATTTGGTTCTATTAATATATGACGGTCTAAACGTACATATTTAACAAAATTTGTAATTCAAAATTTCAAATTGGCTGTAATAAACTTACTATACCTTATGTACAATAAAACTCCAAGACAAAATAATATTTTTGAACATAATATAATATAATATAGGTAATAAGTATAACATGAAAATATACTACGTTAAATTATTTAGCTGATTAAACATGGTGGTTTGCATGCGGGGCACGCAGGGTATTCCCTTACTAGATATTTAAAATATGATAATACAACAAAATACATTTTGAAGCTACACTTGCCTCAGTCGTTTCTGGTACAATATTTAAATATGTCGTAAGGAAAGTTTGATCGAAGAAAATTTCTCCGTTTAATTACTTTTATTATTTTACAGAGAAACATTGGTTGATATAGGTTCATATGAAGCAATTTTTGAGTACAAAGTAGTATGGATTTGATTGGCTTGTGTATTCTTATAAGTTTAGTTCAAAACCACGTGTATAAAGCTTAGACACAGTTAGCTTTGTTCTATGTAGTATCAAATTGTCCCGATAAGGTAATAAACAAAGCTCTCTAGGGAAGCAACCAATTTGATTGTGACCTCGTGACCAAGCTAAACAATGCAAATGTTATTACAAATTTATGCAAATTGCGCAAACGTTTCTTGTACACATTGTTTATTTTAAACAGGAAGATGCACTTGGACTCGTAGAATTTGCACACAAACAAATATACATATCTACATATATATAATTTCAAATGTTAATGTAAATTACTTAAAATCTGTGTAATGACTGTTCCTGTATTATTAATGTAGACTTATTATTATAATTTTATTAAAAACATATAGCACTTAAAAGACGGAAGAGGTAGAATATAAAAGAGAAAATATTGTCCTTTACGTGAAACTTTAACAATTCTATTAAGAAAATCGCAAAAACTTTGTCTCTTTTCCCAAAGGCAAACAAAAAATTTACGTTTAAATTTAAATTTTTGAAGGAAGAAAATTAAAATTTGCTACAATCGTAGTGGTTTAATATTTTCTTAATAAATCAAAAAACATTGGTAAAATTTAACTTTATTTCTACATAGGTACTTAGTATTGCAAAAAATAGTTTTTTGACGTAACTTTATAGTTTGTACTCATTCTAAATTGTTTTTAAATCCCTGTAAAACACATTTTGAGAGAAACGAGTGATTGGAATTGTAGATTTTTATTTTCTTACTAAACAAATTAGTTTTTTTTTTAGTTCAGGACGGTAAACTGAGGTAACACATGTTACGTATGATTTATGTCAATTAAACATCAATATTATGATTTTAACTCAAAAAAAAAACTTGTATTGTTGTAGTTGCTTGAGGTGTGAACTTGTAAGTTACTGGACTCACTTAATAAGCAGCAATAATTTGTGATTTGTAATTAATTTTGTGTATTTTCTGTAGTTTGTCGAAAGGGCTAAGTTTGAAAGTAGAACAACTTGTAAATTTAAATTTGTTAGTGAAATTGAACAAAACACCAGTAGCATGTTTTCAAATGCTTACCACTGCTTACGGGAATGATTGTTTTCCTCATGCGTTTGTGTTTTAGAACACACAAGATTTATCGGGGGATTTGATAATGTCGAAGATAATGTACATCATGAACGATTTTACTCTTTAAGAACAAAAGTAATTGTAAAAACAATCAATCAGATTGTTTTAAAAATATCACCGACTCAGTGTTAATAGTTGGAATTATAGTTGTATTTGTGAACATTGCTAAAGACTACCAAATTCGAAAATGTTGTGCAAAGATATTAATAAGACACAAGTTTTTGCACACAAAGTCCCATAAGTTCTCACAGTAGAACCAAACAACTGTTATATTTTCAATTTTGGAACAACTTGACGCATATCAAACTTGTTTCAAAAGGTAATTTGGCCGATACCTGGAATTTTCCATTTAAATTACTGGAAAACACATTCATCACAAAAATTAAGAAACTTGTAAAAGAACGTCAAAGTTAAAAGCTTTGCTCGTTGCATTTTTCGGTATTATGCTTTTAACTTTTGAAGAATGAGTTAAAGAAGGCACAAAAATTAATCAGCATTATTATGAGGTAATTTCGATAAAGATGAGAGAAAGAGTTAGAAAAGCACTAGAACTTTGGGGAAATGGGTTCATTCTTCACTAGGACAATGCTTCCACTTTCACAGCACTTTCTGTGAAACAACGTTAACCGGAAAGAACACTACTTCAGATGAACATCCAAAATATTCGCCCGATTCAGCACCTTTTATTCCCCCCATCACAAAAAAAAGCTAAATAAAAAAGCCACTTTTTGAGTCAGTTAGTACTGTAAAGAAGATCATAGAAAATGGGTTTCTCCATTCCTTGTAACAGCGAATATAATGGTGTAAATATACTGAAGGAGACAATCATTTAAATTGTCATACATGTAAATAAATATAATACAGTTATTTAAATAAATTATTTAATATGATGATTAGTAATATTTAATAATTAAATTGCAGTTTCTATATGAAAACAACGTTCCAAATTAAATATAAATTACATTGGTATATTTTTTACTTACAACTGTGTTAATGTTAATGTTTAAGTATGCATTACCACTTTTCTATTTAAATTACACAAATATATTTTGTTTTTAGTTTATGATACAAATATATACACTTAACATTCTCACGATCAAATATACCGTGCAATTGTGTGAATATTGCTTTTACACAAAATATTTAATATTTAATAATGAAATTGCAGTTTCTATATGAAAACAACGTTCCAAATTAAATATAAATTACATTGGTATATTTTTTACTTACAACTGTGTTAATGTTAATGTTTAAGTATGCATTACCACTTTTCTATATAAATTACACAAATATATTTTGTTTTTAGTTTATGATACAGATATATACACTTAACATTCTCACGATCAAATATACCGTGCAATTGTGTGAATATTGCTTTTACACATTTAAAGTTATGAAAGAATTTTATATAAGGAGTTAATTTTTCCGAACTGAAAAGCAGAACTTCCATTTATTTGCTTAGACGTGGCAATAAAGCATTCATACCCAAGGCAAAATTGTCCATATATTTCAAGTTTTGTACTAACATCGCTCCAAAAATGTATAACCAACTTCCGGAAAATATTAGGACAAGTACAAAATTTAACAAATTTAGCAAACTGTTGAAGTGCTATCTTTTGGGCATGGATAATGTTGAGAATTTGATGAGAGTGGTCTTGTGAAGGAAGAATTTTATGGTGAAACATGTTAGTAAATTAAAACTTAAAAACAATTGTTATGTATTTTGATATAAGGATGTAATGTGTATGTGTGTCTATGGATCTTTATGCATGTGTTTGTGGTAAGGGTGTGTATGTGTCAGTATATTATGAAGTTGGGTATGAGTGTATGTATGTATATTGTTAAGTCAATAAATTTAGATATAAATTGTAATGTATAGTTTGGATGCTTTTTTATAATTTCACTGAGTTTGTTTGATTATTTAGCAATACGTATTAACAAGTGATTTAACTGCTCCAAAAAAAAAACTAAAATCTCTGTTGTATTATTTGTTCTGTGTTATGTAACCTCAAAACGGGCAAAAGCCCTTGGGGTGCATTATTTTCATTCTTTGAAATGTAAATTTATTTGTTTACTGAGAAGTATTTTTTTTAATTTCCTTTAATTGTGTCTAAGTTAAGTTTTATTTAAATGATTAGTAATTTTTCTGGTTTCTTTACATATGTTCCTATGTAAGCCTAAACACTTTTTGTTTACGAAGATGTGATTAGTTTATAATTTCTTATTTTGTCTAGCTAAGTTTATATTTTTAATTATTAGTGTTATTTCTGTATTATGTTTCTGTGTTTATTTATGCTCTTATTTATGTATTCAAAGAATGAATAAATATATTTTAAAAAATAAAAAATAAATAAACTTGATTAGTTATTATAGTATAAATAATAATAGTTACATAGTAATTATTATTATGTAATAATAATTGATTACACAGTAGTTTAGTTTAATCAAATAAGCAATGTAAATAGTAAAGAAAACAAAGTTTTAGACCCATGTAAAAATATCCTTTTCAGATCAGCCTAAAGACGCATTTAGATTTTAAAGTTCCTATTTACTCCCATAAGGTAAGCATTGAACTAATTCATTCTACTTTTTCGCTAATTGTTGCAGTTATTGAAAAGTGCCAAACATAAGATATGGCAATATTAATTTAGAAGTTTACAGTAAGTTTTAATGTGCTCAATATTGTGTCTACTAAGGGAATAATTAAATCTTTGTTCGGTGACCTCATTGTGATCATCCCTTGCAGTAAATGGTTGATCTTATAAATGTTGTTTCAGATAAATAATTTAGATAGGATTTAGTAGTTTCACAATTACATTAGGTTACAATAATTTTATACAGAGGGAATCATGAATTTGGTGACCTTCAGTATCTATTTGGCCACCAAATGCACTAAGGTTAGCCGTTATCGAATTGTTACATACTTAATATTGTTATCGGAAAAAATAATTAAAACAAGATAAATATGGTGTATTTTATGAAGTTACATTTTGTTTTCTTTTTTGGAATTGTTCTATTTACATTTTGCATTAAGGGTTTGTACCATCAATATATTTTTTTAATTGTAACAGAATACTTACGATAAATCATGTCAAAAGTTTAGAATAACTTTAAATGTATTTCATTTCATGCCTACTAAAGAAGTTATGCATTTACTTTTTATTTTACCTAACATTTAATGGTAATGGTTGTTGTTATTAAAACATCTTTAAAATAACAGTATTGGATCCTAATTTTAAAAAGTAAAATAAATCTCTTTTTCAGACAACATATTTTGATAATTTTTTGAAGGTTTACATACATTTTTAATTTGTTTTACATATTGTACTAATTTAGTAATAATACTGTATAAGTAATAATACTTGCTAAGCAAACTAATTTTGCCCATTCACTTTGCTAATGTTTTTACGTATTAAAACAAATTTACACAAAATAATTTAACTATTTTAATATTTAGATGATTTAAATAATTTTTAACTTGCTTGATATATTGTTTAATTTGGGCGTATTAACATTTTAGTACTGTGACTGTATTTTGCTTAGCCCTTGTAGTAAGTGTTGGTCGAATCTCTTACTATTGCCAGCCTGAACTTTGACTTGTTTTATTTACGCCTAACCATTGCACACTAAAGTAACTATATTTACATAACGCTTGTTTAACGGTTTAAGTTATCCAACTATACCCCATGACAGTTAAATACACTTTGAAGGTTAAACTAATGTCATTGCTTGTCTCCAGCTTGGAGTTAATATTTGTTATAAGACATTTAGTTGTCACTAGTTACGTTTAGGCAACAGTAACACCATCAAGTGTTTTATTCCAAACTAAACTACTATTACGCTGTTGTACTCGGTTTGGTATAAGTTTAAAATAAAACTGTTCAATTGCTTTTACCTGATATAAATTGTAAAAATTTAAAATAGGTGTTAGCTTTATAAACCTCCCTAT
Organism: Philaenus spumarius; assembly: GCA_018207615.1. Taxonomy (NCBI): domain Eukaryota; kingdom Metazoa; phylum Arthropoda; class Insecta; order Hemiptera; family Aphrophoridae; genus Philaenus; species Philaenus spumarius. Next base: position 71,835 of record JAGFPH010006218.1, read on the forward strand.
AATATATATTACAATTATTATACTAGTACGGTAAAATAAACATAAGCTGACATAAGCTAACGGTGTAACATAAGCTAACATTTGTAAAGACATAAGCTAAGCATTAAAAATGTTTATTCGCCCCTTTGCTAAGAGTGGAAGTTCTATACAATATTTCAGATTTTTACACAGGATTAATTTGATACTGTGCAAGTTGAGGAACGTGTGTATTTTTACGCCTATATCCCATATAATTTGTTCCACCCTTGCGCTAAGGAGAGTTAGAAATATAAGTTTCAAATTAAAGATTTTGACAATATTTACATACGTTTTGCAGCAATTTTTCTGCACTCGATATAAAGGGAGTGATATATTTTTGGTTCTGTGAGTTTTTTTTGTCATTCCTTCTTGCAAGGGTTGGTCATATAAAACAATTTACAATGCTCAAGTTTTAGATATTACTTAAAAGCTTTAAAATAACTTCTAATGAATTTAATACAGTGTCTGCTAATCGAAATATGAATGATTCTGTCCTTCATACACTATTTTGTCCACCCCTTTAATTAATGTTTTGTGTTGTCTTCAAACCTTTTAATGATTTTTCGTAATACTCAGTTATAATAGCTTCAAGCAAATGCAATATTTTTATTTAAATGGCGTTCTAATAATTTTACAGTTTTTTTTTACTAAAAACATTCTTTAGGTCTTGGTCCTATTTTGCACATGAACAAAATAAACCTAGATTATTTATTTTTATACTTATTGTAATAAGGCTGGAAGTAATTTGTGCAAAATTTAGGTAGTTAGCTTGTGTATAAAATAAACGGTACCAAGAACTGGCACATACTTTCTCACAAACATATTTAAATTATTAAACAGATTCACTGTGACTTGTAGGGTGGGGTAGGAGAGGTGATTTTTTATTAAAGCTGTTTTCCCATAAAAATCCATAAAATAACGGAAAAACCAACTTTTCTCAAAAACGGATAAAACGATTTTGATAAAAATTTTATAGTTTATAGTAGTTTAGGTTTTTAATAAAATTTAAAATTTTAATGAAAATCGTTAGAGCCGTTTATGAGAAAAGTTGGTTTTCCGTTATTTTAAGGGTTTTTATGGAAAAATTACCCTTAAAAATAAAAAATTCACAAAAATGAAAAAAACATCTGGAGATACCGTGAATTAGTACCTCCATACCAAATTTCATCAAATCGGACGACTGGTTTATGCTCTAGGTCTGATAACATCCACACACACACACACACACACACACACACACACACACACACGCACACACACAGACACCCCCATAGACACACACACACACACAGACATCACTCCGAAAACCACTTTTTTTATGTTCAGGGGGACCCAAAACGGATATTTCCACCAAAAACTCAAACTCGAAAATTTTTACGAATACAATACTTTCTCCATAATATACTATGGTATATGGGGAGAAAGTAAAAGTGACAATAATATAAGCTTTTGAGTTGAGAATTACGTTAATTGATTTAGAACATGTTAACTCACATTGATTCCGATAGTCAGAACTCCATCTACTTAAATAATCTTAGCTTTGATGTATATTGTAATAATATTGTAGTTATTTCAACACCTGAAGATGAGAACCTGATCTCGAAACGCGTATTGTAAACTACACAATAAGTTGCATGACGGAAATCCAGGTGTATACGTTTATATAGGTATACTACATTTAGTTTCAACTATATTGCAACTGGAGACATAAAAAATGAATATTGTAATAAGTTTCGGAGAGTAATTGTAAAAAGGCTTCATACGCACATAAACTATTTATTTCAGATACCAGAAATCATTCCTGGTTTTTAATTAGCTTTATCAAATTCAACTGCAACGTTCCGATTTAATTAACTCAAAGTGCGACGTGTTTTCCGCATAACAGTTCGCTTTCCCTGAGGATAAAAATGTTCGTGTTTTGCATTTGCATTTAATTTGATACGTGGTACAGGGAAATAAGTGATTTAATTTGATATCAAACTATATACTGTATAAATGAATTTAGCTGTACAGTATTATTATTGTAAATTCTGGTTGTTTATCTAAACAATATTTTTAAAACACATTTTGAAATGTTTGCAATTTTATCTGTCTGTGTGAGATGATCAAATGTTAAAATTAAAAAGATAATTTAACAGAACTAAAGTAAATTGCATTTAATTTATAGATATTGTAATAGAATTAAATATAGAATCTGTCTTTCTGACATAAAGTACAGTCATTGGCAACAATAAAAAAATCTCCTTTGGGTTTAAAGGTACATAATTAAAACGAAGTTAAATTATCATTTAATGTAGTTTAAAATATAACTAAATAGGGGTCGTTTCCTAAAAACATGGACGTAAACCTCGGCTCAATGCGGCTTTGATGCCTCGTGCAACCACATTTCGTTATATTCATAGCTTCATTAATTGATATAAGATAAGATGTCACCTTGTTTGTACTGTGTTTATACGAAATTATGTCGCGTTTTTCACGACGGCTAAACCTTATGGTACGCATAACACCATCATTTTTATAACTTTTTAATGTGTTACTTACCTCCAGCAATCCTTTTTTTGAAATATTTCCTTCAATACATGTATTTCACGACACGTGTTTGGAACTTAGTTCTTCCATCGTCGGGTGGTCAAAACACATTTAAAAACGTTGAACACAATTTATAAAAAACACATATAACACAAACGACAAATAAAGTTTGTAAACAAATAAATAAACACACACGCGCACAAATAAAGTTCAAACATGTTAGTAGGCTGACGCTGTACTGGTGTTATGACCATATTTTAGCATATTTTAGTATTTTAAAATATTTTAGTATTCGTTGATTTATAGTTTTAATAAGTGCAGTTTCTTGGGTTATTGTTCCAATTATTGACCAAAGGTAAAATAACACGTTTTTGTATAGTTTTTAACTTGTTAGGATCTTTTATAGTGTATCTGTAAAAAATTTGAATATCATTATGAACAACAAAACTTTGTTTGAAATTAGAAATTATAGGTACACTACTTAAGAAAATACTAAGAGAGATTTATTTTGGAAAGAAAACATTTTGCATGCAACTTTCGTAAATGAGAAGAGTTTTGTTCTTGGAAAGAAAACTTTTAAATGAAAAATTTGTAAATATTTTTTGGATCCGTCATAGTTTTCCTGTAAATTGTATTAGTACCTTTGACAACACACCTGTGTTTCCGAATCTCAACTGATTTTAACTGTAGTTTTATGAATTCCCATATGGAAAACTGATTATAAATATTCAAATTACTTTAATTCAAAACCAACTGTATATAAGTTCGAAACAATTAGCTTTGTTATATATGTAGTATAAAATTATCCCGATAGGACAAACAACAAAGCCCTCCAGGGAAGCAACCCTTGTGATTGTGACTACTGGGCTTATCTAGGCATGTAATTGCTATTCAGTATGTATATAAACTTTGCAAGGTTTATTCTAAGTAGTGTGTTTTAAAGCTACTGATAAAGGAAAATACAGACCATATAGGTTTTTTACATTCACATATATTCATATCAACATATATAGTTTGCACTTACGTGAAAATTGTGTGCTCACTGACAAGGTATTGCACACCAGTCTATACTTTAGTATGTAACCTCAAATTGGTTTGAAAAGAACAGATATTTCAAAACATTTTAAAATACAGTTTAGGACTATAAATAGTAAAAAAATAATATATATCAAATTAAAATATAAAGTGATTAAAGTGTTCATTGTCGGCACGTCAGACATCTTCTTACTATAAATAATTTTATATTTTCTTGTGGGCAATTTCTCAATGACATTATTTGCATTAGCAGCACATTTCATACTTGTAAATTTTTTAGGTGTTTTCGGTTTATAATTTGTATAATATTTGTCTTTCATTAGGAATATTCCTAAATTGTTATTTTCTTCCTTTGATATAATTAGTTTTACATCATATGCCTATGTACCGGTACGAATATCTATCTTAAGGATCTTATCTTGCTTTCAACTGGTGGAAAAAAACTTAAATTTAGAAATGGAGTATCTATGAAAATTAAGTCATAAAAATAGTTAAATAAATTAATGGAAAGTTTTGAATTTTGAACTCAAACATATTGCTCTGTAGATATCAGTCTCGGGTGTTTACTCTAACATTCCCTTTAACAGCTAATTAAGTTCTTTGAAATTTTTTTTGTATTTGTAATTTGTAGGTTACGTGTGATTAGAAGTGGGCCTTTGGATGATGGTTCTTTTAAAACATAATTATACTTATGTTATATAATAAACTTAATAGTTTGTTTTACACAGTTAATATTATTTACCTCCTAATTTTGGTAATGTTCAACCCTACATATTTATTAAAGAAAGTTAATATAATTGTGGGTAGCAAGGCAGTTGGCGTGAGAAGCACGCAGATGTCCCACAATGTTAAACTCTTAAACCAATATATAACCAGGTTATAAACTTACAAGGCCTAACCTTTGCCTGGCCTAGTTAGTTTAAGAGTAACCTTCGAGCAAGAAACGGATGTTTGTTATTGTAATCGTAGTTTACGTCGTTATTAAAACTCAAATTTGAATAGTGGTTATAAAAGTATTATTTCCAGAGCGGTGTGACAGTTGTACTAATCCTTATTCGGTGTTAATTGGTAAAGTGTACCATTTTCTGTCATCAGCTATAACTAAAACTTTAATTCAGGTAGTCTTATTTAACAGAAAGGTAATAACACAGCTTACCACGATGTCGTACCGGAACCTGGATTGTAATAATGTGTTCTAGAGAAGTACTTATGAAGATTTATTACGCTTTAGTTCGTTCTAAATTGGATTATAGAATTAGTTGATGTGCTAGTACATATATTATGAATTCTACTTTAATACTTTCATAATATGTGACTTGTACCACCTTTAAAGAAATAATGACAACAATTTGGAATGCGTGATGGGCTAAGACTAAGATTGTACATACAATCCTATAAGAAATACAACTTTACCGAGTACAGCAAAAGATCTGTAACCTTACCTTATTTAAAGTTGATATTGAACACCTGAGTTAGCTATTTACAGGAAATACAATAAATACAATTCATATAACAAACAGCTTGTTTATTAATTACTTGCAAATTGATATGCAAAAATCATATGCCCCTAAAGAAAAGATTTACATTGATATGCCCTTAGTTATAATTGAAAAGAAATTTAAGAATAGTTTACCTTTACAATATTGATTTTGATTAAATTTAAAAGATCCCTCCCCTAAAGTAAAATTAGAAAAACCCTCCCCATTTATACTATAAAGATTTATTACAATTTATTACTTTTTACAAGATTGCAAGATTAAATACATTGCACCATGGATTTATTGATAACATTTGTATTGTTGGCCAACCTTAATACTAAGTCAAATTAAATAATAAAAATAATGGTTTTTAAAGATTTTCAGAGACGTCTCTCATTAAAAAAAAAGATTTTTTCAATTTAAAATCCCTTGAGGATTGTAGTTCCAAAAATTTGCTAGCTGTCCCATTCAAATTATTTAATTAAAAGAAATTTACATACAGCCTTTATCAGATTATTTTTGTATTTTTCTTGTTATAAAATAGCCTTCATTAATTCTGATTTTAAGACACAGGTAATTGCTATTTTGAATTATATATAAATTATCTATTAATAGTCACTGATATTTCACTAAGTTGGTGTTTTACACTAACAGTTCTTTTGAAGACAGACATTTTTCAAAAGTTAAGCTTATTCAGTTTTTTTCAGTATATTTTAAACTGAAATTTGCTGAAGGCTTATAGGCTGCATCATAGGGTTAAAGGAAATGGCTGTATAGGTTAAATTTACTTATAGATTAACAAAATTACTCTGTAAATGCAGATATATAATTATAGTTAAAATTTACAACAGTACAAATTAATATAGCAACTCAAATGGAAATATAATTAAGAATTTGTTTAAATCTTTACCTGGTAATAGATGTCAAAATGTTTAAACGTATTCACATGTTTTATGAAGTAAACTTGACCTTCCTGTTTACTAAATGAATAATTTTCGCGATATTACTGTTTTTGATTATCGCACATTGTAAACGACTATTTTTGATTAAAGAACTAGTTTACGTTTCACTTCGCATTTTACAAACGTTTACTTTGCCATGAGGTTTTCGAAGTTTTTCATGTCGTTCGTTGAAGGTCTTTTCAAGTTCAAGGTTAATTTCAAAGATTATGACTAACGAACGATTACATAAATTACAGATATCTGCTCATGCGCCTAGACTGAGTTATGCGGTGATGTGATATCAGCTGTTTAGAGTTACGTTCTCTACCCGCTAGATGCCGTGGGCGTTCAGTGTATTAAGCAGGGATTTACTTTTAGTTTAACGAGAGTGCATTTTTTGCTTCAAATAGTGGCGCGCTATTTAAATAACGGCACAGACTTACTTGGAAAATTGTATTTATATTCAAAACGTTTAAGTTTTTTGTTTATAGTATAGAAAACGCGTTTTTATTTTAATGCATTCATTCATAATCTATGGTTTTGTTGTACGTTACAGTGTAAATCAAGAACAATTTATTTGATTTCGATAGAACTTTACCGACGTTTTAACTATTGCTTTCAAAAGCTCGGCACTCATGAAAGATCCCTGGATCCAATACATTTTGTCCTCTACTACCCTTGGCGTATGACCACTTTGCTGGAAGTTCCCTGGCTTGTCGGACACATAAGGTGATCATAGAACAACATCTAAAACTTATAAAACTCCTCCATACCTTCCCCGATCTTGGAAGACGCCGCTACGTCTTGTATTTCTTTGCGGAATGAGCCCCTCATCTTTTTCTTCACCCAAGCAATATCCGCACTTGGATATAGTTGTTTTTTTATCTATACAAAATATTGTCAAGCCTTTTACCATTTAGTATTATTATAATAATCTTTCGACTTATCCTTCCATAGGTTCGGTCGGTTTCTAAACATTTCAAGAAACTAAATTTAACATTCAGGACTAAATAATAATTTCTCTACTTCCATTTCATTTGATAATAAGTGGTAATCTGATACAAACTGGCATTAAGACGTCTAGCACCTCTCCTGGCGTCTTTATAATTCACTTCGTTACACTTTACCCCTCTTGACGTCATTAATGGAGTCGCTACTAGGACTTCGGACTTAACCTCTCATCCTAACACCCCATTCATTGCGACGTTTTATAGTATGTAAGACGTCTAAAATGCCAAAAGTCTTGCACCTTGGTCGCCTGAAGTAATCCTGATTGTCCACATTAACTGATATGGATTGTTAAAGTATGATGGAAGATATCCAACGTTAACCGAGTGACACAGTTGATGTGCCATTGAATTCTGATTTTGGGTAAAATCATTGAATACGATAAAGATATTTTAGATCGTGAAACAAAGTCTACATTCTATAAATCGTTGCAATCATGTTGGATTCAGTTAATGTTTACATACAATCTACTCAATGTGAAGGTGAAGTGCTCAAGGCGTGTTTATTTAATTACTAATGTAGGAGTTGGTTTTGCTTAGCTTTAGAAAGGTACTTGAAGTTTCAAATACAACTTCAAAGTACAGAAATAGTTAACACTGAGTACTCGAATCTATTTAACGCAAGCAAATACTTTATTTGGAGTCATAATTTAACTACATTAGTCATCAAATTATAAACTTTATTTTTTACTTTAAAACCAGGGGCTCTTCTCCTGTCTTCATGTCAGTTTATGCGTGTGTCACAAACATTTTTACCTCACACTATATTGTGTAATGCAATTTCACCGGAAGGGCATTTCATGTTTCCACACTCAGAACCAAATTATAAAAGATTTTTTCAAATTTCTTCTTTATAAATTTGAAATTGGATATCTTTAAGCCCTTTACTGTTAAGCTCTTACTATTCGACCAAAATAATTTGTGTATTTCGCGTACTTGGAAGCTCTAATAGTGAAGATAAAATTAATTTTCGGGTACGAGTAATCCGTTCAAAATATTAGTTTGAAGTCAAAGTTTATAAAAGCTGACAGATAATTTGCATTGTTTATACAATAGTGCAAAATATTAGCTGTATACTCAGTAAAATATTTTGGTAGGTATTAGTAAATCTAATATCAATCGAAAACATTCAGCTGATTGAACACTGATGTTTCTACGTTCATATAATAACTACAACTAAGTACATAACCTCTCTTACAATAAAAGTGGTTAGGGAAAGCAGCTGATAATTGTACCGATACTTAAAATCTTGTATCAACTGAACTCTGTGTTTTTAATTATTTTAAAGTTTTAAAGACCCTTACTGCTATTAAATGAATATTCCCAAATATGAGACCTGTAACAAGAAATTGCCAAAAAGCATAAAAAAACAAAATTAAATTAAAGCCTTTGACAAAAAATGGAAAACATGTTTATAAAAACATTACTAGTTTGATATAGTGTAAGATAAAAGTAACTTTATTAAAAAAAATCCAAATTAAACCTTACTTACCAAATAATAACGGACTATATTTTAGAGAGCTCTACAACGCTATATATTTGTATGTTAAACAATCATTACATAAAACCATCCACCTACATGATCTTTAAAACGGTATAATGTTCTACACATTTTCTAACTTTTCCATGGTTTTAGAGATTGTTATTGATTTTAAACTTGTATGGCAATAATCGTTATGATCTTTAAAATTGAGTAAATGTCTTTTTGATCAGTTGCATCGGCTTTTGACTGTCTACAAAATTTTCACCCGACCCTTCTCCTTAAAACATATCCATGGTAAATAAATTTCATTAAATCCGTAAGAGCCATTTTCGAGACGGAAAAAATATGTAAAAGAACATTGATAATCTAGTATAGCATAAGATAAACGTAATATTAGTGAATACAATTTCAAAGTAAAACTTTAACTCGAAAATAATATTCCATTACATAATGATTAAGTAAGGGCTTTATTAGAACTCGCAGAGGGAAAGCTTTATTCCTTTAATTTCCTTGCCTAGGCTTACTAAGTATAAAGGTAGCTCATAAATATCGAACGTCAAATTATCTTCTCTAATTTAACTTATCAAACAGCTTCTTGTAAAGTAATGTCACAAAGAAGTAACGCCTTGATTTTAATTAAATGAAAACCCTCCTTTGTGAGTACAAAGTTATAATAGTAAAAAAAAAAATATTGTGTATTTTTACTTCAGTAAAACAGCGTTGATAATATTTGCATTATTTAACTTAATGTTGCATATAATTTAATGAATATGAATTTTGTTACATGCATTTTTCCAGTGATTGAAATATGCTATCAATATATATTAACATCTGATTACTACAGTTTAACTCAAAAACTTCTCATCCGATCTTAGTTAAACCAATACTGATGTTTAAAATTATTTTCACCGGGTAACTTGAGCAACGTTCAATCATGCTTTTCCAAATTTACTCATGACAGTGTTTAAATTTAAATGTATTTCAGATGAGCCTACTGGTCGGTTTCGAAGCTACCAGTTACTTCTATATGCTAAGCACTAAACAGAGTTGTTCTCCCCTAGCGATATAATAATCGGTTGCAATTATTGAAAAGTCCAGACAATACCGTAGCTTTGGAAAAATTTAGAAGATGTGTTTTTACTTTCTCACTATACTATAGTATAGAGAAAGTATAGTGATCGCAAAAAAAATCGATGTTGAGATTTTTGTGGAAATATCCGTTTTGGGACCCCCTGAGTCCAAAAAAGTGGTTTTTACAAAATGTCTGTCTGTATGTCTGTATGTATGTCTGTATGTATGTATGTCTGTATGTATGTATGTCTGTATGTATGTATGTCTGTATGTAGACAAAGCTAGAGAGAAAACTATTCGATCGATTTCAACCAAATTTGCACCAGACATGTCCAGTACGCCTGTATATAGATGCACGAAAAAGGGTTTTGAACAATTTTGAAAAACAACCCCCTTTTTGGCCAAAAAACCCCCAAAAATACAATTATTATTTTTTTATAAAAAAACGGCTCTAACGATTTTGATAAAATTTGGCTAATTTGTAGCCTTTAATGTGCCCTACCATATTAAAAAACCAGCATCTTTCTAAAAATTCTCGTTTAGCTATTAATAATAATAATAACTGATTTTTGGGGGTTTATTGGCTATAAATCGGGTTGTTTAAAAAAAAATTCAAAACCTTTTTACGTGCATCTATAAAGACCTAATTGACGTGTTTGGTGCAAATTTGTTCGAAATCGATCGAATAGTTTTCTCTCTAGATAATAATAATAATATTTATTAGTTAATCTCCAACTTTAATAAAAAAAACTCTCCTACCCCACCCTACAAGTCACAGTGAATCTGTTTAGTAATTTAAATGTGTTTGTGAGAAAGTATGTGCCAGTTCCTGGTACCGTTTATTTACCTTTCCCACACTTACTAACCATCCATCAAAATGTATAAGTGCCTCCAATTTCCAAAGTTTTATATATTAGCTTATATAATTATTACGAAACTAATGGATTTAAATTGCATTTTTCCTGGCTTTAAATTAAACGCACCCTTAGTTTTGAATTAAATATATTTATTTTAAATATTTATTTCATTTTCTCGTATACTTACAACGCATACAACTCGTTGGCTATTATTTACAAGGAAGGCGTGCTTCATTATTTTCAATTTGTATTCCCCTTAACTGTTTGGGCCACTACTTATCATTCTTAACCCTTCCCCGTCTATTTACAAAGTACATTAATTACTTAAGTGTTGATTAGTTTACCTTGTTATCAATAATTTTTTCTCCAATGCTAATTTGTAAGCTGCAATAATATTTTATTCATAGAAACCAACGTGGAAATATAACGGACATATAACACCTACTTGACGTTTTATCAAAAAGCTCACAGCGTGGTGATAGATTCACTATTAATACGTAATTCTGTATATTACAATATTTATTA
>JAGFPH010006219.1:0-12013 GCA_018207615.1 Philaenus spumarius
GAACTGCATCGTAATCGAATATACTTGTTGGAAAAGGAAATCGAAAAATTATCAAAAGAACTAGAAAAACTTGACAATGTAGAAATTCAAACTATAAATCTGGAATCTTCTCAACAGTTAAGGTTAGCTATTATAATATAACTAAATTAAAATTTAAGATCACAGTCAGTCCTCGCTCTAACAGACTAATTGGAGGTCTACGATGTTTGTTGTAACAGTAGTGTGCATGAAAGCATTAAAGTATTACATGTCTAGGTTATATTTAATGCATAGCTGAAGACATCCTTTGTACTAGGAACTAACTTACAGGCAGACAAAAATAATTAAAACTATTTAGAAAAGTTTTATGATAACAATTCATACTAAAACAGTAACGTTGTTAAGTCAGGTTAACCTCTACCAGTTTTTTCTTCCTAAAATTAAATAAGTTCAGTTTTTTATTCAGTATGATTCTATTATGCTATTAATTATCTGAAAACAATGTTGAAATAATACTAATGTTAGGCCTAAGCTAACCTGACAGCACACAATAAATTTGGAAAAATGTATACATTAAAAAAAACTGATTGCTATAGGAAAAAATAGGGCCCCTATAAACTATAATGCACAAAAAATTCACTTCTACTTTTTTACAACTTTACTAAAAACAAATACTTTTTTAACAAAAAAACAAAACTCATTGAACTCTGTAAATCATTGTAATCACAAGGATTGAAAAGGTAACCTCATTGAAAGCTCAACCTTTCCTTTCTACTAACTTTGATCAAGAACATGTCTTATGTCGATTTTAGAATGCCGACAAAGACTATTAAAGTGCTTCAGTGACTAAAATTGAAACTAGAATGTTGTTCTATAACCAAGAACTGAATATTACGAAAGAAATCAAAATAAAATCGGACAATACTGCTGAGTTGAAAAAATTCTTCAGCAGTCGTTTCTGTGCGTTAGGAGTGGGATGTAGGCTAATATTTTGTCTCAAACCGGCAAGGGCTAAAAAGAAGTAAAACAAGAAGTGGGAAAAATAAGATGTATTGATTATTTTGTCAAGACCTTACAGATTATCAAATGAGTAATTGGGTTGGCAATCAAAGTTTGTATCATCCTCACTGCTAGTTCTGGTATCATGACAATGCAGCTCCGTAGCTTGGCTACAAGATTTAGTCTGATGCACCAAAGTCTGTTGTAGAAAGGATTGACTTCAAATTATAGATATTTTTAATACAGGTTCAATACAATGTTCTGAGTACCACATAGTATGGTCACTTCTGTGTCCACACTGTATGCCTCGTGTGACACAGCTTCAAAGCTCCTTCATTTTAAAAACTTTTATGCAACAACTGAACACTTGAAAATTACAAAAAACATTAATTTTTTCCATTCAGAATTACATGGTATTTCACAATATAATAATTGATTCATAATCCAATTGAACACAAATTTTGTCTTCAAATTATCAATCAGAACATTATCATATTTATTTGTTGTTTTACTAAAATATCTATTATATTAATTGTAAAATGGAGATATTTACAATTAGAAACACTGAAGCCCCAACAACAAGTTTGGTAAATAACACTACACAAATAAACTGAAATGTACCGAAATTCACATCAGGGAACTAGAATAACTATCAATATTTAATAAATTAAAAAAATGTTTTAATTCAATTAATTTTATTACAGAAATAGAAATGATCCGATTCTTTCAAGACTGCAAGAAATTCAAGATAAAAATGTAGCTACAACAAAAGAACTGCAGAGGCACGTCGAAGCACATGATGAAATAGCTAGAAAGTAAGCCAGGAATTGTTTTAGCTGATTTGTAATCGTTTGTGTTAATCCAATCAGGTTCATAATATTAAACATAATAGTAAGGCAAAATACATTACAAACATCTATATTACGGACAAGACATTCTCTACCAATAATTCTTTGAGGGTATCTGTGTACCACGCCTTATCAATCTACTCTTACTGACATTTCATTAAAAGTAAAACTTAATGTCATATTAAACTCAAATGCAGTAGGACGTCGCTAATTCGAACCTCGATAATTCAAAAACCTCTATAGTTTGGAACTTTGGTCACTATTCCTCTAATGTTCTAAAATAAATATTCCGTTAATTTGAAGTATTTTCAACATCATGTAGTCTATAAAATTCAAATTTTGTTTTACACGAGCCTCTACAATTCAAATTTTGTTGTTATAATTCGAATTCAACCTATAAAATTTGAATTTTATCCCCCATTAGCTTAAACTCAAATACAGTAGGACGTCGCTAATTCGAACTTCGATAATTCAAAAACCTCTTTAATTTGGAACTTTTGACACTTCTCCTCAGAAAACCTCTAATATTCGAAAATAAATATTCCGTTAATTCGAAGTATTTTCAACATAATATAGCCTCTGAAATTCAAATTTTGTTTTACCTGTGCCTCTACAATTCAAATTGTGTTGTTATAATTCGAAGTAAACATCTAAAATTAAAATTTTATCCCCCATTAGCTTCTGAAATTTGAAGTTATTACAAAAACAAGACTGTTGAATCACAAACAAGGGCAGAGATAAAGAGAATGTCAGCCAATTCACGCATGCGCTAAGGTAAAATTATGGGGTTTCCTTAGGCGTTATGTAGTGGATTATTAAAATAAAAGTTATCTCTTTAATTCAACTTTTATGCACTAATCTCTATAATTCAAAGTCTCAATAATTCAAACTTCCTTTAATTCGAAAAAAAAATTTATTTTCCTTGGATTTCGAATTAGACAGGTTCTACAGTAATCAGCTGTATGGTTGTCTGAATTTCGTTTGATGCCTGCAATTCATCATAAGTACCTTTACAGCTTCTATTACCTTTTGCATTAAAACAAAATTAAAAAATAGATTAATTGCATTACACGAGACTTGCTTCACTCGTGTGATGTCATAGAAAGTGATATAGATGTAGGGCCATAGTCAGCATTGGCTGTTAGTAGACGCTTGTCTTCTTTGTGTGTACAACTGTGCTTTTATCATTTTGTATTTAACTTTAATTAATTACAAGTTTGATCTCATTTTATTTCATATTATTATTTTACTATCTCATTTTTATAATATTATTCACTATGTCACAACTATAAACGTTACTTTCAGGTGGAAAAATGAAATGGAATCACTTACTGATAAGTTTGAAGAGAAATTGCAAAAAGTGAAATCTGATAGAAAAGCAGAAAGAAGAAAGAGTAAAGAACTGAAGAAGATGTTAACTGTATCTGAAAACTTGATCGGGCAACAACAAAGGTTAATTTACAAAAAACATTTTATTTTACTTCAAAAATTACTTAGGTTTTATGTGACTCTCAAAAAATTTACTTCCAAACAAACTTTCTTAACCCATCGGCCTAGCAGTTTGTGGACCATAACTGTGCAATAGCAATTAAAATTACAAACAACGCAAGGTTTTATATAAAAATTAAAAATAGAAAAATCTTATTGTATCAAATATTTTGGTAAATAATCTCACATTAAAAACATAATATTTTAAAAATTATTTTTAGGAGTAATAAATATTTTTGTTTTAGGGCGAATGGTTATTTTTTACAAAGAAACCACACCTTTGTTCTGAGTAATTTTTTCTGAATGTTATTGTTGTATAATTTGAAGCAGCCTGTTCTCTATAAGAAGACATATACAGGATGATTTTGCTAAGCGAGGAGATAATTCAGGCGGTAGTTATATGGATCAAAATTTTTTTTAAATATCCCTTAACACGTTCACTGCTAAGGACGCACATGTGAGCTTGACACTGACTCTATGAGAAGCGGCCGACGCACAGTGCATTGCGTACTTCGCACGCCAACCCCCGTATTGGGAGTATTTTCAATACACAATGCATTGCGGTGCTTCGTACGCCAACCCTCGTTTTGGGAGTATTTTCAATACACAATCCAAAAGTGTTCTGTAACTTTTTTGTAGAGAAAGGTTCAAAGAATTCTTATGTGCCAGTAAAAAATTGATTGATGTACAATTTACAAAGTTTTAGCTCAAGAAACAAAAAATGTTCAGTAACGAAAGGAAAAAGTTAAACTTTAGGCCTACATAAAAAATAGTAAACATTTTTTGTAATTTTTTTCAAAATGTACAAAAGTTTTGAAATTAGTTCTAAATAGAACTGCAAAAAATATATATCAATTTCAATTTTCTTATTTTGAAAACACCAGTTTTTATGTTCCTACTACTAATAGTAATGTAGGAATATATGCTTTGTCCAAAAATGAAATATTATTATAACAAAGTGTAGAGAATAAATCAAAGAATTGAACTGTATACTAGTAAATTATTATTTTTTAATCGTATTTCATTTAGTTTTACTTGAATCGCAAAATTGTATTAAACGAATAAAAACTCTCCTGTATGAAGTCTATACAACATCCTGTATGACTCGAATTTTATAACGGTCGCTTTCAAAGCGTGAGAACAGCGAGTTTTGAATTCATCAAAAGTCTGTATTTCCCAGGACTGTACGAATAAAACCGTTGCCGGTAAATGTGGTTTAGTTTACACAAAACAAAAGATCAAAGTTTTCCCTACAAATCGATTTGAACATATCTGTACAAATGTATCGAATTGTAACAGATATCTCGA
The DNA here is from genome assembly GCA_018207615.1 of Philaenus spumarius. Lineage (NCBI taxonomy): Eukaryota > Metazoa > Arthropoda > Insecta > Hemiptera > Aphrophoridae > Philaenus > Philaenus spumarius. The sequence continues at coordinate 4,623 of JAGFPH010006219.1, forward strand.
ATGCAAAATGTCCTTTTTCATTTTTTGAAAACTGTCCAATTGCAAGAGTTTACAGAAAACTGTATATTTTTGAAACTACGAGGGTCGTCCAGAAAGTAAAGAACGAATGCGCATCGCGCGCGGCGCAGATCTCCCACTACTGCGATTACGTGCGTGGCCGCTTGCCCCTTCCTTTCTCTTCAGTGTGAGGTCAGTCTCGTTGCTGTGTGGTCACGCTACTTGTTTTCGCAGCGTTTTAAAATGGCGGCGTTAATCGAAAATCCTGCCAAATGTGAAGTACGGAGTGTATCCGCTTTTTGAATGCTCAAAAGTTTAAGCCCATTGAAATTTATTGGCAAATTAAAGCTGTCTATGGTGAAGATGCGATGAATGCGTCATCAGTAAGAAAGTGGTGTATCATGTTTAACCAAGGAAGAACTAACGTGCATGATGAAGATCGGAGCGGGAGGCCATCACTAGTCACGGATGAACTGAAGCAAAAAGTTGAAGAAACAATTCAGGAAAATCGACGTTTCACTTTGACGACTTTACGTGACTCTTTTCCACAAATTTCACGATCACTCCTACATGAGATAGTGACAGATCATCTTTGTTACAAGAAAGTGTGTGCTCGGTGGGTGCCTAAGATTTTGACGGACGACCATAAAGCGAAACGCATGGGGGAAGCCCTTGAATTTTTGACTCAATATGACAAAGATGAAGACCAATTTCTTGATCGTATTGTTACGGGAGATGAAACATGGGTTTCGTATAATACTCCAGAAAGCAAGCGTCAGTCAATGGATTGGTATCTCACAAATTCGCCCTCAAAACCCAAAAAGGAAAAACCATTGTTGCAGACTCGCAAAGTCATGGCAACGGTTTTTTGGGACCAAAAGGGATTAATCCATGTGAATTTCATGCCACGAGGTGCAACAATAAACTCAGAATCCTACTGTGAGACTCTTCAACGACTTCGTCGCGCCATCCAAAACAAGAGGCGTGGAATGCTGTCGGCTAAAGTTTTTTTCATTTACGACAATGCCCGGCCTCATGCCTCAGCACGAACGCGGCAAGAACTCCAAAGTCTCAAGTGGGAAATCTTTAGTCATCCTCCCTACAGCCCTGACCCCGCACCTAGTGATTTTCATCTGTTTCCAAAGTTGAAGCAATTTTTGGGTGGAAAACAGTTTGGAAATGACGATGAACTTAAAGAAGCAGTGATAATATGGCTCAAATCTTTTGCGGCTGATGAGTATAACATCGGAATAGAGAAACTGGTCCCACGTTACAACAAGTGTCTCGACAACAATGGAGATTACGTAGAAAAGTAGAATAAGGTACTGTGGCTGTGTAAATAAAGTTTAGTGTTAATATCTTTTGTTTTTATTTAACCATGCTAAAACGTTCTTTACTTTCTGGACAACCCTCGTATAAGAGTGATGTCTGATTGGAAGGCAATTTTGGAAAGTTTTAAAATCTTGACGAATGCAATGGTATCTTTATATTATTTTAAAAACAGTCTCTCGAGCGATATTGAGCCTTTGAGAAGTAACAAAATTAAGTAATTTCTTTGTATTTTCTGATGCGGAATTAGCTTTTAAGAAAACTATAATTTTAAAACGATGATTACATGTGTAAATATATGTTTTAGATCAAATTGTAAATATATGTTTTAGAACAAATTGTAAATATAAAAATTAAAATGTTAATCATTTCCTTTCCAATGGTTTTTGTTTTATTGTGATTGGATGATTTTTAGTAGGGGAAATATTCAATACAAGTAGAGTTGTAAATTGAGTAGTGTGAGACGTAGGCCTAGTGCTGTCAATTGAGCAGTCAAACACGCCTAGGATTAAAATGTCCTAGTTGAATTGTTTAGTCTGTTTCATTTTCTATCTAAAAGTATAACTGTCAAAACTATTGAAGAATGAGTAACTAGGGATGGCAACAAGATATCAGGTTTATCAATATATTGATATATTTGTATCAATACTTTGAATCCCGATATATCAATGATATCGATATATATGCCTAAAAACTGCACACTATTTTGTGAATATTGTCATTTAACCTTTAATATGTAGGGATTGCAATATTTTAGTCGGCAATATTTGTGGTTAATGTTACAGTACGTACAAGTACGAGTTACAAGTCATTCTGCAACTGTGTCCCGCCCTGCGAGCGAAGTTGGCGTTGGAAGCCCTTTCTCCACCACTAGCCGGCCAGCTGGTTAAATCTAGAACCTTTGGCAGCGTTTTGTTACCTAGTGTTTTTATATTCTGTTAAATATTTGATTAATTGATGAAAATATGCTTCTTTTTGTACACGTTGAATTATCTGTATGTTGTATTTTCATACAAATGTAGCATGCTTCATCATGTGTATGTATGTTGAATATTTACTATGATGGATTTAGTTTTTCAACATTATTTTATCTTATCATTTATAAGTAGACCATTTATTTATAAACATTTATTTGTAAAGTATGTGCTCCCACTATGTTTTAACTATAAAGTATTTGTGTTTTTATTGATATTTACATGCATTTATTTCTGTTACAGGTCCAGTGAAAATTCAGAAGTTTCTCGTGATATTGACAATCAAAAGTGATTTATTTTATACAAAAACTTTTATACTGCTATTTAAAAAAAAATATATTTATATTATACATTTTATATAATATTAGTGTTTTACTCTCCATTTACTTCCTACTATAAAGATATATGTGATACGGAATATGATAAGGGACCTCATGTCGCAAATTTTCGAAATTGAGATTTGTTATTTCATTAAAAAGGGTTGATTTCTGAACAATTTAACATAAAAATCATAATTCTATCTTAAAAATTAAGGAAGTTATGGCCAATTGAAAATTTGTTACAAAAAAGAGTAGTTTAAAGAAAAACGCAACTACAGTTTTGAATACCAACTATGCCAAATTTTGTTTATTTCATGCCAACGCCTGTATTATTTATGCAGCTGCTTACCACAGAGTAAGCTTGCATAACTTTTTAATCATTGTGACTTTTAATAATAGATATTGTCTAGATTATTATTGATGTAATAATACAAAAGTTTGTTTGTTGGATTTTAAGCCTGTTTTTATTACATTTTTAACCAGTCAAAGAAAAAGGCCATGTTGTCGGGAATGGTGTCTAAATAATCAGAAAATGTTCTACTATTAGTAAAAACTACAGTTAGTTGCCTGAAACGTCGCTAGATTACTTTCTACTACTTTCTGAGAAACTGCAAGCAAAGTTAATCATTACGAAAAGGGACCTCTTGTCGCACCCATGTTATTTCTCCATAACGACAAGAGGTCCCTTTTCTCAGACCTGAAATCTGTTACTTAGATACCATTTTTCGATTATTTCTCGACTACAAACTATTTTAAAATTGATATTAGCTTGTAAATAAGGAGTTGGGCAACAACAATCAATAAAAAACCAAAATACAATATTTTTGATCCTTACTACTTATTTTGCCTGTACTGAAATTTTACTCTCCCAACAAGAGGTCCCTTTTCATTTTCCGCATAACATATATCCAATGTCTTTTTCCTTTACAATTTAATTGTGTAATTGTGGCGGCTATCTATTAAATGTTCTGTGTATGACGAATAAATTGAATTTATATTTCTGCTATTTGGTAAATGTTCCTTAAAGCGAGTTTTAAAAGATCTACCTGTCTGACCAATATATTGTTTTTCACAATCATCACAATGAAGTTTGTATACGCCTCCATCCAAGTACTCATCATGGTTAGGTTTGGAGTGGTTTAAAAAACATTGTAAACTGTTGTTGGTAAACTACGCAGAACATTAAATAGGTAGCCTAGCACAATTATACCAATACTAGCTGACCCGTACGGCGTTGCTCGTGGTGGTTGGTATTTTCAGTCTTTTTAACGTAATTGTATTCTTTTTAAGTGTTCAGTCAGTGAGTGGTATTTGGCTTTTATATATATAGATCTTAAATGATAAAAGCACTATTGTCATAATAATAAAAGATCTGAAATTATGATTTTAGTAACTTTGATCCCCCCAAACCACTTCTAAAATTTCGAAATTTTTCATACCCTTTCTTAGTGAGCACCTATGGCCCTAGAGGAAGCTACATACCAAATTTCATTCCAATCTGTTTGGTAGTTTTGAAGAAATCGTGATTTAATAACTTTGATCCCCCCCAAACCCCCCCTAAAATTGCGAATTTTTTCAAACCCTTTCTTAGTGAGCACCTATGGCCCTAGAGGAAGGTACATACCAAATTTCATTCCAATCTGTTTGGTAGTTTTGAAGAAATCGTGATTTAATAACTTTGATCCCCCCAAACCCCCCCTAAAATTTCGAATTTTTTCAAACCCTTTCTTAGTGAGCACCTATGGCCCTAGAGGAAGCTACATACCAAATTTCATTCCAATCCGTTCGGTAGTGTTTGAGAAATCGTGATGAGTGAGTCAGTGGGTTTTGGCTTTTATATAGATAGTTACAGAACAACTTGACCATATTGCACAAACTAAGAAAAGGACACAAAATGAACATGAAGAAAATCACGATTGAAATTATTTTAAATATACCTTAATTTTAAAAAAAATGATTAAAAAGTAAAAAATAATTTCTCCTAGTCCATACAGATTGTACTGAAATTTTGTGATTGTGAATTTAATAGCTATAAAAATGCTTGAAAGATTAAAAACATGGGACACATGCAACTGGTAAATAGTAAGGAGAGAAGGGTCTTTGAGAAACCTCTTAAAAAAGTTCATATAATTTACAGAGCAATGAAATTGTTGATGACTTTGATAAACTATTCATGCATCCATTTATAAATCTGTATTGGGCTAGGATAAATTACTTTATTTTTTAGTCAGTTTTAAAAACAAGGGTTATTTAAAAAAAAAATTATTTAAATAATTATTAACAATTTACTCCATTGGTGTAAAATTTATGAAAACCAATAATATTATTGGTAAACTTAGACATATATTGGTTTTGTTATTAATTTTAAGGAGTTCATAAATATGAAAGTTATTATTATTGTTATTTTATCGTATATTTTTTTAAATTACCATATTTTCCTTTTTTTATTTACAAACTAACTACTTATTTTAAAATCAAATTAGTTGTTAAAATAAAAAAAGAATTATCCTTACTCACATATTTCATTTGGTTAATTTATTTTACTATGCTTTGAACTCGGACCGAAAGTGTTCAAGTTTTATTCTACTATCAAGTAATTCATTTTTAAACTAAATTCATTGTATGAAAGACGTGACTAGAAGGGGGACAAGAAGGAAGGCCAAGTAGAGTCTTACTTGAGTTTTCCAGTAAGTTAGTGTTGGGAGAGATCTCACTCATTGGCGGGTCTAGGGGCGAGGTTGTGTGAGCTGCAGCCCCTCCTTTGGGTTATTACATTTTTGATTTGTTTAGTTGTCTAAGTGGCAGACTGCTCAATTGAGTAGGCTCAGACAACATAACTTGTAACGAATATTACACCCACTAAATATTATCCAATCTCAATAAAACAGAAACCATTGGAAAGGAAACGTTTTAAACTTTAATTTTTGTATTTACAAATTTCTTCTAAAACGTATATTTACGTAGTAATCATCGTTGTAATATATTTTAGTTGTCTAAATCAAAGGATGCCGCGCAAGAAAGCTTAAGCAAATTACTCAAACTCGTAACTTTTTAAAGGCACATAACCGTTAGACAGATTTGTTTTGACCATTGGATTCGTCAAAATTTTAACTTTCTAAAACGATCTTTCAATATAGATCTTTAAACAATAGGAATTTGTGTCTACGATAACTTACTCCTCCAGGAGTTTGTTGCTGACAGGCACACCTTGAGAAGAATCGTGGAGGATAAGTAAGAGATCAACAGTGAGAGATCAAAATAGAAGAAGACATGTTTATGGAGAGGCTTTAAAACTGAATCTGAATTATAATGATGATACATAAATAACCAAAACAATTACTATAACTTTAAAAATAATCATTTATTGTTTAACAATGAATCCAAATATAATTACTATTAGTAAACAGATTCATAAAAAGTATAAAAAACAAATCTTAACACTAAAATATAAGTTACAACAAATTAGCTTTTCGCCTTGTACAGTCCAGACAAAGAACTCTGTAATAGTTATTTAACAAAGCTTGGCGAAGCCTTTCACTCATTCTGAGCGACTTTATCACTTTTTGCTTCCGGCTCGTAGCCACTCTTCAGAAATTCACGGATGTGTTTATTGACTAGCTCGTATTCATCTTGCTGGACAAAATGACTGCCACCTTTGATGATTTCAGTCGTTAAATTGTACACTAATCTTTTTGTTTTCTCCACCACTTCGATATTGAGAAAGTCGTCATTTTCTCCAAACAGAAATAAACCTTTTGGTAAACTAAAATTATCTTTACGTCTCTTGAGCAGCTCTCGGTCTGTAGTCATATTGGCGCGATAGTAGTCTACTGTTGGTGTAAAAGCACCTAAAAGTAATCAAAATATCAGTTATCTACCTTATTGTGTTGTCTTAGAAATAGAAAGTCATATTGCAATAACAAAATAAAATGTAACCCATAAAACATCAACAGACAGTAAATAATTAAACATTTTTGTTTTAGTAATGTTATTGTTAGGGGTAAAGAGAAACCCATAAGGTATCCATCACTGGGACCCAAATGCATCTATTGTGGTATATTGTCCTGTAGTGTTCATCACAGATCCTGCACTGCCGACGTATAAAGCCAAGGAAAGTCTTGGAATCAACACCGCAGAATTGTTCAGGGCTAACAAACATGCTTCCCAGTTATGTGAATCCCCTGCGAATGAGTGCTTCACACTCACAAGTCACACAACATGTGTTGAGCCAATTTAGTCTCAACGAAACTGACCCTCTGCAACTAACCCCACTTTTTTTGCAGTGATATTTGGCTGGCCAGTGACCAGTAACGAGACTTATAATCCGCCTATGATTGTTTCTGCTGTTCATTAGACGCTTTCGACTTAGAGAGGCATATAAACATTTTTGGCTACCTAAGGACGGGAGCAGCGTTTCAGAACTTTGTGAGACACTTTCAACCCAGATTTTAACAATATTCATAAGGTGGTCTTTTGGAATACCCCAGAATGGATTTTGGCCAATGAAGGGCCTTTAGAACCCAACCACTACAAGACTATCTGCCATCTCATTTCCTTTGATGCCTACATGAACAAGCACCCATCCGAGGGTAACATCATTCAACCTGACCATTTCATTCACTATTTTTAAGTATTCCCAAACTAGCTTTAATTTAAGGATGACTGAATCCAGAGCCTTTAAGGCGGTTTGGCCACCAGAGAGGATTTAAATCCTACATCCGTATAGTCCTCTTTTAAGGATTTCTTGGGCACAGAGAAAGCAGCAATATTT
>JAGFPH010006219.1:23901-37372 GCA_018207615.1 Philaenus spumarius
AGTCCTCTTTTAAGGATTTCTTGGGCACAGAGAAAGCAGCAATATTTTTTAGGTACTTAAAAAAATCGAAAATAACTTTAATCCAAAAATATAACTTCCATTTTTTTGAATAGAAATAAAACTGTCACCGGTTGAGTAGAAATGTCATTAAATTTACTAAAAAAGTAAATAATCGGTTCATCACCCATCCAAACTATACTATTGTTTAACTATATTATTGAATTATTTGTAATTTCAATTTATCAGTGTAACATTATACAGAGTGACTATTTTAAGTGTGCCACCATTGGTATATCAGAAGCAACCAGATTTACAGGAAACTTTAAATGCGGGACTTCACCTACTTTTTAGTGGTCATTAAAAATATGAATTTGAAATTTTCCAATATGGCGGCCAACTTTCAAATTTCTTAAGGAAACCACTATTTTTTATGACGGATTTAGATTTGACATGCACTTTTAAGACTTTTTTATTCTTGGTGTTTTTTTGATAAACTTAACCGTTTAGCTGCTAGGAGCGCTGACAATTTCAGAAACTCTTATTTCAACAATTAATTATTAAAGAGGCTTATTTTCAATTTGCAAACAATAAAATTTAACTCAAAGTGCAATATTTTTTACAATGGAATGTTAAAAAACTGTTGCAATTTCATAAATACTTTATTTTATACAAAAAACTTACTTAATTCTGTTAAAAAATCGCTAACGCAATCACTGTGTATTGTGTAAGAAGGTGTATATATTTTTATGTGTGCACTCATGTTTTTATGAAGATGGACTAGACTTTGAAAATCTGCTTTAAGTCACAATTAATTAATTTAAATTTAAGTACGTTTTTTGTTTTAAGTTAAAAACTATTTTGTTAAAAGTGCCTAAATAGCTTACATGACAACTGTACTATTTTTACAGATTTCTTCTCCTACGTCGTAATGCGTACATAGTACTGTAAGAAACTTCTTTGCAAAAAAATGTTTTGGGACACAAAAAAGCAGTCAAGATGACTTAATTAATTATGATTTAAAGCAGGTTTTCAAAGTGTCCTCCGTCTTCAAAAATACATGCGTGCGCACATAAATACATCTTCTTACACAATACACAGTGATTGAGTTAGCGATTTTTTTAACAGAATTAAGTACGTTTTTAGTATAAAATAAAGTATTTATGAAATAATTGCAACAGCTTTTTAACATTCCATTTTAAAACATATTGCACTTCGAGTTAAATTTTATTGTTTGCAAATTGAAAATAAGCCTCTTTAATAATTGTTGAAATAAGAGTTTCTGAAACTTTCAGCACTCCTAGCGGTTAAACTGTTAAGTTTATCAAAAAGAAACACCAAGAATAAAAAAGTCTTAGAATTGCATGTAAAATGCAAATCCGTCATAAAAAATAGGGGTTTCTATAAGAAATTCTAAAGTTGGTCGCCATATTGGAAAATGGCGGCAAATTTTCGAAATTTCAAATTCTAATAGCCACTAAAAAGTAGGTGAAGTCCCCCATTTAAAGTTTCCTGTAAATCTTGTCGCTTCTGATATACCAATGGTGGCACACTTAAAATAGTCACTCTGTACACTAGTTTTTAAACACCATATGAAATTTACACAATTTTCAAATGTAAATTTTGTTTTATTACAAATTACTAAACAAGTTTATATTTTTTTATAATCTGTAATGTATACATGTATTCTACGGATAAATAAAATGTTGCTTTAGATAGATGATATTGTAACAAATGAAAAATTTTCTTGTACAAAAATTTGACAATATTAATTTATTTCACGACACGTTCTCACATGAAAACTTGGTATCCTTTACTTATGAAATTAAAGTTTAGTGATAGCGTCAAATCTTACCCGGTTTTCCAAAAGTGAACTTAAAAGCTTCCATGTCTTCTTCCGATATATTTTTTGTACTTTTATAGATTCTATCAAAAATAGCCATGTCCTTCATTCGAAAGTATATTTCTGGTAAGTACGGCAACTGATTGAAGAAAACATACCTGCAAAAATAAAATCATATTAAGAGGTTGTTATGAATTCAATTTTTAAAATCAAAATGTTATACTCCCCTTAATGTAATTTCATGAATTTAAACTAAACAGTACAGTGTATTTTACTTTTAGAAGACATACAGTGTAGGCTACTCCACTTAGAGGCAACAGGTTCTTCTTTTATAGCTTTCCATCAAGGTCAATATCATATTTTTGATATAGGTAGCCTACTGTGATACAATTTAAAGTATAATTTTGAAGAATACTAATTTAAATAAATGTATGATAGTTGCAAAGGTATATTTTCATAATATTTTTATAATTGTAGTGTTCCCTAAGAATCATTTAAAAGTTTTCGTAAGTTTAAAAAAAAAAGATTAACATAATATATACACGTATATAAAGGCGAAGAAGGAAATACATTTTTTGTAAAGTTGAGGCCAGAAACTTGTGTCAAATGAAGGTAGATCTTAGCTGTGTTGTCACAGCAGTGATCCACTTCGAACGATGGTACAAGGCCACACCACCAACATATAAGAAGTAAGACAGCACAAACTGTATAGCGCTTCCTGTATTTATATTTTAACTAGCTGACCCGTGCGAATATTTCGCAAGTTCGGAGTAGGCCTACATTTACCTGATTTAACACGTTGATTTAATTCAGTTAATTAAGTTTATTTATTTACATTGGTTTATAAATAACAGTTTCCCTATACAATCTTACAGTGTAAACAATATAAATTGAGCCCCACAGTACCTTCTCTAAGGAGAGGTCTGTCAAAATGCATTTTTCCGCCTAAAAAAAAAAAAAAAAAAAAATCTAACAGCTGTCATGCTAGTTAAACAGATGGTTAGTAGATGGCGCCTTTCATTAGGAACATACAGAATATAATATAAAAGTTTTTTAAATCAATTTTTTTTATTAAAACATGAATTTTAAGCTGTTTGTCTATTTTTCCCGTGTAGTGGTTAAGGAAAGCTTTAAAATGATGCCTCATTCATGTAATTTGATGATGTATTAAGGAAGTTATGGCGTACCGACAAAAAAATAGTCTTGAGAAATAATATATGCGATAATTTTGAAGTTTCTAGGTTTGACTTCTAGGTGGAATTAAAGTAGCATAATTCAAACTTAAATTAAAGAACATTCAAATAAATTTATAAAATAGTATCTAAAAGTCTCATATATTTATTTTATTTATGAATTAGAAACATATTAAAATTTGATAAAAATATATCGTTAAAACATTATGTAACTAACCACTGTCACAAATTGGATGCAGTATTATGGTTTCAAATTCTGTTCATCATACAATAAGCATCATTTGAGTTATTTAAATAAAAAAATAAACAAACACAAGAAGATACATAATTTACGACAGTTTTAATTGATGAATCATGTAAAATACATAGACAGTCATGCTAAATTTTCAATACTTATGATGAAAATAAATAGATGCTATTCAAGTAGAAGAAAAAGGCTAGAAAGATAAAAAATTAGAGGTTTTATTAACATTATTACAAAAAATAGTTATTAATGTCAGCTGTTGGCAGGTTCATGCTTTAATACATCAGCTGTTTGTCTCACATTTATCTAAATATTTTTTAGAAATATTAAAAACACACTATTTTAATACTCAATGTTCTTTTCCAAACAAGTGCCTTTATTGTTAATTAAATGTAAATATATCAAATACTTCTATTTCAAACATAAAACTTTTTGAATTTTTAATTATGAATCATTCAAATTGAACTACATTACCTAAACATTAACTATACATTATTGTACATAAACTGAGTTTTTAATTCACATGGTCTTTTAAAAAAAAGTTTTAAGTATTAAATACGAACAGATTAAAAATATAATTTACCATGATTTTTTAAACTGACTGAATTGTGATATCATTAACTTTCTAATGATAACTGGATGTCCTGAACTTAAGAAGATGTAAGATTCAATGTACTGAGGATAGATTTGAAGGAAATACCATGCTACCAGACCGCCCCAATCAGTAGCAACGAGAATGCATTTCTCTCGACCTGCAAACAAAGTTTTTTTAACATGTTGTTTTTAAATTAGTAGAAAATATAAACAAATCATCAAGTGTATCTGTTATAGTTATTACGAGGTTTCAAAATATTCTTGAGTTGGTTTTAATTAATATTAATTAAGCGAAATTATTAAAATAAAAAAGAGGTTATGAGCTCAGCTAAGATCTTGAAGTGCTAACATTCTCATAGGTAAAATGAGGCTCTATTTCCACGTACTCTCAACTAAATGTTCAGACAACTGTAGACAAGATATTCTATTTTTAGCTACATTGAATTTGATCAAAAACTGAAATTCCATATTCTTATCCACCAATAAATTATTTTTTCTGTTTATTATTTCGCTTATGTTTTATTGAAAATTAAAATGTTTAATACCGAGTAATACACATCGAAACTCATATTTATTATTGTTACAATTTTGTTAAGTATTTTCTTTTTAATAAGAGATTGTAATTAAATACAATGAAGTACATAAATCGTTCTGTACAATACCCAAAGCTTCAATGATGTTCTTTACATCTTCGATTAAGTATCTCATGCGATAATATTGATATCCACTTGGTTTTTCAGAATCACCAAAACCTCTCATATCAACAGCTACAGTCCTATAACAACAAACATTCACAGTTGTATCAAAATAAAGGCATTTACAAGAAGAGGGGTTGATAGCAAAAAGTGGAAAAATTTAAGTTTTTTTAGGAAACAAGAAAAACTCTTTTGCATAGTTTGTGTTAATCTAATCAACGCCATATTCTTAATGTGCATTACTTTACTGCTTACTGTTTAGATAAAAGTGTTAATATTACTTTTTTTTATTTAAGTAAGCCAAAAAAAATTTAAACTGTCCTGCTTTTACAGAATAAATTTGGACTTGACATATTTGTTAAAAGGAATTGTGTTTTTATTGTGATAAAATTATAAAAACTATAGCCAATTGAAAGATACAACAAAGTAATAATACAGTACTAAATAATATGTTATAAACACAATAAAAATCTGTGTGACGGGTACCCTTCACCTCGTAAATTAAATAACCAATTTAGTTAGGTAAACCCAGTTAATAATGAATTAACATAGTAGAATACTTTAATTCAAAGTTGAAGTCTACCGTTCTTATATTCAAACTTTGAAACACATCTGCCTATTAACAAATTACTCCCCTTCTCCAAAACGCCTAAGTATTCATGAAGAAAGTGACTATTAATAAATAATAACTAATTGTATAAAAATAATGCCAGTTTGTATTAAACATGCCTTTTTTTAAAAAAGTCTTGTTTTTTTAAACCTTGAAGGATTTTGTTCTAAGTTGAATTTTAATTTTACATTAAAGAGTAGAAATAATACAAATTTATGCTAAAATTAATATTGATGTAAGCGTAATAAATATTAACACCAAACATGATGTTAATAATATTATTAAACTATACACTATTGACTATTATGGAGGGTTATTACGAAAACAACTGTTTATAACATACCAAGATGAAATCAAATAAATATTACATTGCTGACTGTACAAACATTTTTTTTTTAGCTTAAACCAGTACAAAACAGAACTACTTAACTCATTCACTGGATAATGTAAGCCCGTTAAAATCAACTGCCCTAAAACATGTTGTTTAAATAAAATATCTTTTATCCTTATTTTTTTGTCGCAGTTCCTCTGCTATTTCGCCCCATACTATGTCCTTTAAGGGTCTGCTCCAGTAAACGAGAAATCCACCGGAACGCAAACGCCTCTCACTATATCCCTATCTAAACAGTGCAATTTCTTGCGCTGACATTGCCTCATTTCAAACCATTTTATAAGTCTATCTTTTGTAATTGAGTGTTGAAAAAAAAAACTGAATATTCTTTATAAAATTTCGGATCCTGCTTGCAAATTATTTTTCGTTATACATTTTTTATTGTGTTAGGAAAAAAATTCAAACTTTGTACTTACAAAATGTCAAAATCAAAAGCATTTAAAAAAAATGTAAATCGCAAGACGGATGCGTATTGTGACTGCTTAAAATGAGACCTTGTAAACGATTTTATGATAAAAAATAAACGAAATAAATGGTTTGAAATTTAACATTGCTCTTATGGGATAAAAATCCAAGATGGCTGCCACTACAGCAGACCCTTAAATGGCTGTCTCTGTATTCTTCCAAATCTACATTCCACAGCACTGGACGGGTTCTGACAACTTCGATTAACTGCTCCATAACAGATAACGAAAAAACTAAGAATACAGCAACTTGTAACGAGTACTGTTACTGTTACTGAGTAAGCTGAGCGACAGAGTGTGGTCAAGTGCGTGTTGGGGTAGCGGGTCAGTGCGCATGCGCGAGTCCACAGATGTCGACAGATGTTTGAAAAGGGTCGCCCTCGGAGGGATCCCACAGATTAGTCTGTCGCGTCTATAGAGCTCTGCGAGGTCGGTGTGAATTTCACCATTTGAAACTATGGAAACAGACCTTTTGAAAAATCTGTCACGTGACATAGTGTGACCGCGGTGTGAAAAGGCCTTTTATGTGACAGTAAGTTTTACAAGTAATAAAGAGAGAAAATTTATTAAATAAAATGAAAACTATAATACTTTATTACACTGTTGCTTCTACATATACATACCAGTAATCATTAGAGAATTCCTTTATTTGATATCTCCAAGAATACCAGAACTCAGGGAATCCATGTAGGAACAGCATAAGAGGTTTACTTTTGTCTCCCTTTTCAACATAATGTATCTTGACGTTCTGAAAGAAATGAATAGTTAGATTATTTTGCGTACTCACACCCTATGTGTCATTTACGCACATTGTTAAAAAGTTCATTAAGTTTTACTAGGTACCAATGTTAAGTTACAAACCAATGTTAAGTTAAAATACAAATTTTCTGATTAACAATGCAAATCTTCAACAAAATTGGTTCGAAGATCATTTATGTGGTCCTTGCAAATTTGTACTAAGCCGCTAAAAAAGGTAAAATAATGAAAAATAAATTAGGGGTCTAAATAAGGGTTTAAATAATAATAAAAACATTGATCATTGTTTGGGAGCACCATATTGGAGAACCATATTTATCCGAATATTAAGGCCTAGTATTTTTAAGACTCCCCTTAGTAAACGTTTTACATAAATACTGCAAAGTAAATAGAAATCCCAATTCTTAATTCCATATCATCAAACTATTTAACAAGCTCTTCTTTATTCTATGTAACTCATTCTTTCTTGCTTCATGTTAATCCACACTCTTTTTGGATTAAAGAACTATCATCCAGGGAGCTACTGTACAAATTAAGGGTGCGGATGGTCCCTTCATGGCACTAGGCTTCTACTGAAATGAAATACGAGCTGATATTTTTCATTTAGCAACTCGAACTGCACCAAACAATAAATATAAAAATGTTCAGAACTTCTAAAAGTAATTATACCTAAATTTTGTTTAAGAAAATTTTTATTTATACATAATTAATTATACTAGGTTACAGACCTTACAAATAACTATCAACAGTTGTACATAGCTCACTAAGTTTCAGAGGTTCTATCCCTTCATTGTCATGTCATTTAAAGTAGACACCTTACAAATAACTATCAACAGTTGTACATAGCTCACTAAGTTTCAGAGGTTCTATACCTTCATTGTCATGTCATTTAAAGTAGACACCTTACAAATAACTATCAACAGTTGTACATAGCTCACTAAGTTTCAGAGGTTCTATACCTTCATTGTCATGTCATTTAAAGTAGCCTAAAATAAAAAACAATAAACAAATACTGTAATTCGTAGCATTATGAACAAAAAACAAAGATCGGTCTGTGTGTTTGAAGTTTAAGTAGTTGCCATATCAACTGATAGTTTCCTAAACAACGGAAAACACTCGAATTACAACTCGAAGAAGAAATATGACTTTTAAAATCACTCCAAATTATGAGACACTAAAAGAACATTCAACAGTAAAGACGAAACAGAACTGTAGAGAACCTTCCTGTAGGAAAGAAGGGTTATTAGGGAGGGAGTAATATTCGAGGGAAGGGTCTCGTGGATCAAGCTTGCCCAAGCATCTGTCCCTGATCGTGTTAAGGGTCGGCTCTAGCTGTCGGCCATGTTGGCTGACACTCCATAAGACCAATGTTAAATTAAAATCCAAATTTTTCCTTTATTTTTGATCGGAAAATTATAAACGATACGTCATTTTAATAAAGCTATGGTCAATATGCATGCAAATGGCTTTTTAAAAATTAAGAAAAATATTTTGTTTAATATTTATTAACAATTTAAAACATCGATTTTTAATATTTTTTTATGTTTTCACTATTAATTATAGCGAAAAACTACCAAGCCATTCGCCTAAAGAATTTCATCCCCAAGATTTTTGTATTTTTTTTAAAACGCTATTTGAACAATTGCGGGTTTTAAATGGATTTAGGCTGAGCAATGTCCGTGTAACCTACCGCCGCTGTAGGGTGATTTTAAATATTTTTTACGTTGTAACTATTAATTTTATAGCGAAAAATTACCAAGCCATTCGGATGAAGAATTTTGTCCCCAAGAGTTTGGTATTTTTTTAAAAAAACGCTATTTGAATAATTGCGGGTTTTAAATTGATTTAGGATGAGCAATGTCCGCGTAACCTACCGCCGCTATAGGGAGTCGCAGGTTGCTTTCTGTTTTACTAGAGCCGACCCTAAAATACCTCAGAGAGAGATTACGAAAGTTCATTCCGTTGTCCTGCCTTCGTCATCAAAACTAACTATTATTGTTATTGTCCATTACTGACAGCAAAACTAACGAAAAATAGCCTATTGTTTTTATGTTTAGTAGGTACCTAATTAATCCCGAGAGGTTATGAATAATTTTAGGTTATTAAAGTACCTTACACCAAACTCCTGACTAAATCCACACATGGCTTTATGAGCTAATTATTCCTTTGCCTCCTCTATTCGGGAAAATGTTGAAAAAAGTTATACAAATAAATACCTCCATTTCTTTCAAATTGAATTATCACTTATATTTATTTATGTGTTAAATTATTCCACTGTTTAGTAGTTGAATTGTTTACTGCTATTTTTCTCATAGAGTCAAGGTAAGAATTCAGAATTTGCATACCAATAAAATCCAATAAATCATGTGAAAAACAAGTTGAATTGAACTCAACAATTGTTACGTTATTCCTTTATATCCTACAGGTGTCTAACGAGGAAAGGTAAACGTTTTAGGAGGCGATTCTAATAAGAAAAAAGTCTAATAAACACAGGTCCGGAATTGCTTGGTTTTCGGACTATGCAAAATTTTTTGAACTAAACATTTAATATCTTTTTAAATAGAAAATATATTGAACTCAATTTTTGTGGACATATTTGTTACGTATCATTTTATCCTTGTTCTCACAGCCAGAACGTTCTTTTGAATACTTTAAAAATAGCGGCCATTTAAAATGTTTAATGTCAAATATCTGTAAAGCCACTAACTTTGCAAAAAAAACATTTAGGAAAAAATAAGTAAATTTTTTAATAACAAACAAAACGGTGTTCGTGTTTTCCCGTATAGGCCAGTCGGTAAAGGTCAATTTAGACCAAAAGTACCAGTAATTTGCAATACGGCTGAATTTTTTTTATAAGTACATTTAAGTATGTAGATTAACATAAAAAAAAGTTTACCAGCCTATCGATTTCCCAAAGTCGAAAAAAAAATCGATTATCATTTTTTTCTTCGATTATCCTTAATATTTCGAGCTGGGATGAAGATAGAGGAAAATAAAAAATACCACCATGAAGGGGAGGTATTTTTCAACAAAAAAGGTCGTATGTATTTATTTCGTCCGAGCAATGGTTTGTCTGGAAAAAATTCGATAATGCAGGTATGTATTTTGCAGCAGGGGAAATCACTAAAAGGGGACATCTTATTCATATATGAAGCGTTGGCTCATTCTAAATTGGCCGAATTTTAATATATCGAATTGAAACTTGACATAGGAGTTAAAATATATATTTTAAACATTTATGCTGAGTCTCAGCTTGTTATCTTGAAAATTACCCGATCTAGAGCCACTTGACTTATTAATGGGTTTCTCGATTTTAGGAGTACCGGACCCACCAATTCATTTTAAACAGCTCCAGTTTAGAAAATTTTCAAAATATCAACCTGAAAGTTTTTTTACAAGTTAAATATATATATTCAAACAAGTTCAAGGAGTATAAACCTTTTTCATTATTTACTTTTAAAAGCACAAGTAAATTTTAAAAAAAGTATAATTTTAGACCTTTTTAGATTTTTCATCAAAACGCTTGAGTTGATCAGCTAGCTGCAGATTAGTCATTTTTTAAATATAGTTTTTAAAATAAGTATAGCAAAAAACAATTGTATTTTTAACTTCTGTACCAATTTTTAAATCGATATGTTCAAAAATGTCGAAAATGGAGTCGTTGAATCCTAAAGTGTTATAGTTAAAACGAGATAGGTAAAACAGAAGACTATTTTCAAGCGCCTCGTTTTTAAAAGTATCATGAAAAAAATACTTCATACTTACTAAGAATATTTATACTGGTGTACTCAACTTGTAAAACAAATTTGGTGTTGATATTCCAAAAATTGACGAAACTGGAATAGATTGAAATTAGTTCGTGGGTCCGGTACTCCTAAAATCGATAATCGAAATCGACTCCTAGATAGGGTCATTTTCAAGATAACAAGCTGAGACTCAGCATAAATGTGTAAAATATATATTTTAACTGCTCTGTCAAGTTTCAATTCGATATATTAAAATTCGGCCAATTTAGCATGAGCCAACGCTTCATATATGAATAAGATGTCCCCTTTTAGTGATTTCCCCTGCTGCAAAATACATACCTGCATTATCGAATTTTTTCCAGACAAACCATTGCTCGGACGAAATAAATACATATGACCTTTTTTGTTGAAAAATACCTCCCCTACACGGTGGTATTTTTTATTTTCCTCTATCTTCATCCCAGCTCGAAATATTAAGGATAATCGAAAAAAAATGATAATCGATTTTTTTTTTCGACTTTGGGAAATCGATAGACTGGTAAACTTTTTTTATGTTAATCTACATACTTTAATGTACTTATAAAAAAAAATTCAGCCGTATTGCAAATTAGTGGTAGTTGTAACCTATACCGACTAGGCTAGTAGCTTAAAAGATAACCGAGTTATTCCCTAAAAACTAAAAACAAGATGAAAAGATGGAACACTCTTTCGAGACTTCAACTCGTGTTTTTTTTAAATACTCAAAAATGTGACGTTTTCGTCACGTTGCTGTTACGTTGCAAGATTTCAATACTTCGTCATTTTAATGCGAGCCGAAGTAATTATGTCTTAAAAACTTGATCCCGACGCGCTACGATTCTTTAACCGTCAAAATCGGTTTTCCCGTACCCAAAAACTTTTAAAACGATACTCCACACTGTATTTTTAAAATGTTGACCCCAAAAACGTGACCCCGAAGCCCTACGACTCTTTAACTTTCAAAATCGGTTTTCACGTACCCAAAAACATATAAAACGATACTCCACACTGTATTTTCTAAATTTGACCCAAAAACGTGACCCCGACGCGCTACGACTCACGCTAGAAAGCTCAAAAGCTTTACAACTTTCCGCAATAAAATTACGAAGATTGTGGCACCACCAGAAGTTTTCTACGACGTCTATGAGTGCATGTATCGTGTCCACAGACAGACAGGCACACAAGAATTTTCACAAGATTTCAATACTTCGGCATTTCAATGTGAGCCGAAGTAACATAATTTGTTGGTATTGGATTGTCTATAATGATACAGAAGCAATAACAGTACAGTAAACAAAAGGATAGCCTAAAGGTTACGTAACAAATAGGCCTACGTTCACAAAATTTGAGGTCAATATTTTTTTTATATTTTAGCCAAAGATATTAGCCTAAGTAGGCCTATTTAGTAAAAAAAACAATACAATTAGTAGTTAAAAATAACCAATAAATATAATATTTAATACATATACTCTCGGTGGCGGTGTCGCGTTCTCATACATTTTTCCTCTCCCGCAAATGTATATACCACAGTATATACATATACTCGCGGTGGCGGTGGTGGTTTCGCGATTTCATACTTTTTCCCTCACCCGCAAATGCTTTCTTACGGGGTGCACAACGTGCCTAAAGAAGTTTTCACTTAAAAAAAAATAGTGGTTAGTTCGAAAATAAAGCATTTCTTGAACTATTTTTACAAGACTTTTCTGTTATTTTTAGTAGTAGAATAGCATCTTGGGACACCTGTAGACTGTAGAATATTAAATTTGCCTTGAATAACACTTTTAAAATACCTAGTGCATTCTCTTATAATTTAGGCCTATTAATAGCCTAGGTTTGTGTGATAAAATTATCAAAGTCTTGTTTAGCAGCAGACGACATTTTGATATATTTTGTCTTATTTTGTTATAGTAGACGGCATTGGTATAGTTACACTTTCAAATAACCATTAGGCCTACAATACTGTTCCCTGACATTATTATCTACAGACAGATTTAGTCTACAGATCCTTTATTATATAAAAACTAGCTGACCCGTACGGCGTTGCCCGTGGTGGTTGGTATTTTCTGTCTTTTTAACGTAATTGTATTCTTTTTAAGTGTTCAGTCAGTGAGTGGTATTTGGCTTATATAATATATATAGATCTTAAATAATAAAAGCACTATTCTCATAATAATAAAAGATCTGAAATTATGATTTTAGTAACTTTGATCACCCCAAACCCCTCATAAAATCTCGAAATTTTTCATACCCTTTCTTAGTGGGCACCTATGGCCCTAGAGGAAGCTACATACCAAATTTCATTCCAATCCGTTCGGTAGTTTTTGAGAAATCGCGATGAGTGAGTCAGTAAGTCAGTGGGTTTTGGCTTTTATATATATAGATGTTAAACCGTACGCTACTTATTGTTCGATTTACATTTATTGTTCACTAGTTCACTTTAAAATATATTTAACAACGTAGCATGACCGGAAGAAAGTTCTTATTGTAGATCAACTTTGGCGAGATCTTCTGGTGACGGAGAGAAACGACTTTCTCTTTAGTGAAGGCGGAATGTAAATAAAACTCTCTAACTTCAGTAGAGATGGTAGGTGTCATGTTCATCAACTTATAGGGCTTTGATAACCACGTTGATTGTGAACTATAACAACGCACACCATTTAGCGGGCAACTACAAACTAAATGGTGTACGTTGTTTGTTGTGTTTTTGTGTATGTGTTGTAACAATTTGTTAATGTTTGACGACCTCGTGTGATTGAATACGTCCGAAACCGCGGTAGTATTTACAAGTGGATCACTTGACGGAAATAAACGGTATCAGTTAACTGACACAAACTTTCTCCCTGGAAAAGACTTAACTTCTATTTGCTTATTGTGTGAGAAAATATTACGAAAAGAAAAAAACAAATAACAAAACAAAATT
>JAGFPH010006219.1:37472-49239 GCA_018207615.1 Philaenus spumarius
ACAATAATTCCATATTGGGATTAACTTTATGATTCAGGCACGTACTTATTGAATAGAACATGTACATTCAAATGCGTACTGTTTTTGGTGAAGATTTTACGGAGGTCAACATAATTAATTCATTTATTCGAGTGTAGGCCTACGTAGGCCTACGAAGTCCGTACGTGGATAACAATAACGCATGGGTACATGATTTATTTATTAGTTGACTATAACAGCTGATTTCACCCATCAGCTGTAGTACTTCAACAACTATGTGAACCATTTAAGGTTATGTTTACAACTTTTAGGTTAAATTTTGAGTTGTATCAAATCAAATCAATACAGCGTACATATGATTCTTTCTGTGATTTCATTTCTGTTTATGTTTTCAGCAATATTTTCTGATGGGGCTACAATTTTTTGGTTTTAGTCGAATTTTTGAACAATATAAAAATCTATTTGAAAACAGTCGGAGGACTTCCTTTCTATACATTTCAGACAATTTGGAGACGATACCCAAAATACATTAATTTATATTATATATATTTTGTGTATATATGTTTTATTCCCGGATTGATAAGTGATAGTAGGCCCTAAATATGCTTCAAAATTGCTGATTTTTGGTGAAAGAGTCCTAGTAGGATTCTTTAGATACACTTTTATTTTGTTTTTCGATCTGATTCAAAATGGCGGAGTTACATAGTTTAACTATTTTTGGGTAGTTATTTGAGGAGTTTATAAGTATGTTTTTTCTCATTTTGACAAAAGGCAGTAAATATGCTTAAAAATTCCTGAACTTTTAGTGAAAGGGTCCTTGTAGGATTTCCCAGATATTGATTTTTATTTTTCGATTCGACACAAAATGGCGGCCTATTTGTTTCGAACCAAAATGGCAAAGTAAGAGCGAGGAAATTGCATGATTTCTTCCACTCATAAGCCCGAGTACAATTTGTGAGTTAATATCATTCAAAAGACAATTTAATTTACTATAATACTATGCAAAGATATTTCAGGTACAGTCCCCGGAGCAAGGAACAAAATTGATACGAAGCTCCTGATAAATGAGTTTTTCCTATCCATGTAAGGTTTTTGCGCAATTTCTCCCACTCATAAGCCCGAGTGCAATTTATGACATATATCATTCGAAAGGCAATTAAATTTACTACAATCATGTACAAAAGGTATTTTAGGTACAATTCCTGGAACAAGGAACAAAACTCATAGTAAACTCCCGATAAATTATTTTTTCACTATCCATGTAAGATAATTGCGCAATTTGTACCACTTATAAGCCCGAGTACAATTTGTGAGTTATATTATTCGAAAGACAATTAAATTTACTATAATCATATGTAAAGGTACAGTTCTCGGAAGAAGTAAAAACATTCATAGGAAACTCCCAAAATATAATCTTTTTTCACTATCCATGTAAGATAATTGCGCAATTTCTATCACTCATAAGCCCGAGTACAATTTGTGTGTTTAATCATTCGAAAGGCAAGTAAATTTACTATAATCCTGTGCAAAGGTATTTTTGGAACAGTTCCAGGAACAAGGAACAAAATTCATAGGAATCTCCCAGTATGCTAGTTATTCCCGGATAAGAAAATTCGGCTATAGTAACGCGGAAGTTCTGCTTACGCCTTTTTGTTTTTTTAAGATTGATACGAATTCGTTTTGTTGTTTAGCTAATTACTAAAAGATAGTTATTACTAATGTACAAAATAACATTTCAACAATTTGATGTCGTGTAAGTGTTGTTTAATGTCAGCCTGAAGATGCCGTCAGTGAAACAGTGAAACATGTCGCACTAATAATTACATAGATTGCTAAGACATAAAAAAATGTATTTATAACCTTTTATTTAAAAATAGTTAACAACATAAAAAGATATTGTAATTTAGTGTTCTAGGCCTACTCTTACAATAGTCTCGAGTTATAATTTATATATATTTTTCAAACAGAGGCTAATTTTTACTTTCTCCACCCTATACGTAGTATATGGCGAAAGTATTGTTTTCGTAAAATGTTCGAATTTGAATTTTCAGTTGAATTATCTGTTTTGGTGCTCCCAGAACCCCAAAAAATTGTTTAGTGCAATTATCTGTGTTGGTGCTTCTTGAACCCAAAAATATTTTTAGTATAAATTTTTGTTTTGGTGCTCCCTGAACTCAAAAAAGTGTTTTTAGAGTGGTGTCTGTCTGTATGTATACACGACCAGAGAGGACACTAATGGTCCGATTTTCATGAAATTTGGTATGTAGGTACTAAACGCTAATATCTCCAGGCGTTTTTTTCATTTTTTGGAATTTTTAATTTTTAAGGGTAATTTACCCCTAAAAACCCATAAAAACGACAAAAATGCAAATTTCTCAAAAACGGCTCTAACGATTTTGATAAAATTTTCAGTATTTATAGTGCTTAAGATGCCAAACAAAATGACACCACCCGCTTTTATCAAAACTTCGGCGTTTTATAATTATGGGGAAATGTTTAAAAATAAACAAGTTTGTGTTGTCAATCTAGCATCGCGGCAGCGGCCGCACGGGGTAGCACCACGGTAGCGAGCACGGCCAGTAATTCAAAGGTTGCGCGATCGAATCCCGCCTGGGACAATAATTTTTTTACGATTGACGTAGGTAGAATATTATTTTTTCGTTTTGTTCTAAACAGTAGTAAATAAAATGATTAAAAACAATATTATTTTGACTACAGTAAGTTGGGAGAAAGTTTGTGTCAGTTAACTGATACCGTTTATTATAATAATTCTCTGAGAGTAAAACAATTATTTCTTATTGCTTAATTCACCATATTTAAAATTAGCCTAGGCCTATGCTAGAGAATTTAGTAGGAAACATCCAAACAAAACCGAAAAACTTTAAGTAATAAAATAGATTTTTTTAAATTTAAATTGAAATGTTTATTATTATTCCATGATTGTCGTTAATTCATTCCTTAACACATAGCATTTAACTCCAATATAGGAGAGTCCAAAAGTTTGGTTACACAAGTCAAAATAAGTAAATGTTTCAGCCGCCAAATAATCAGTCGGTGATAAGTCACATAGATAACTGCTTATCTGGCTACAAGTAGGTTACATGTTTGAAGTTTCACATAACTGTTTATTCAGAGCCCGGGTTTGAGTAGAAATATACCTATATTCCCAGGACTTTGAAAACATCTTGCTATGCTTCGGTTATTTGAATAACTAGTAAGCTTATCCTTTTTATATCATATCAATTCTAGGATCCCAGCTAACATCCGAGCAAAATTTTTAGTATGCCCTTCGTAATATCTGTTTACACCAGTCAGAACTTTTTCACGGGATTGTCTTAAAGCTACGGTTTCTCTGATCACGCAGCGTTATTGCGTGATCCGTGATTTGGGGTAGGCGTGCGTGATACGAAAAGTAGGGTGTTTTCTCTGACCCCGCCCTTTCTGTGCGCGATTATATCTTCAGTCATGGATACCATAGACGTGAGATTGGTTGTTGTAGCTTTGTTGCTGGATGAAGAGGCTAATGAAGAAAGTATGTTAGTGAATTTTGTGAATGAAGACCCTCAGCCACTATTTATTAACAGGGACGAAGAAGGGTGTTTTAGAATTCTGATAACCAGGCATCTGTTGGACAATGAAACCAAGTTTAGGGAATATTTCAGGCTTTCAACGTCGTTGTTTTATGAAGTGTTAAGTTGCATTCAGGAAGAAATTTCAACACCCGCCACGAACAAAATAAAGAAAACTATTTCATCATTTCAAAAGCTGTGCTTGACGTTAAGGTAAGCTTTTTTTCTTATATTTATCTATTTATTAATACGTTAGGGAGCTTTTCTTCACAGTCATAACTCTATAACGACTGGACTGTTTTTTTACAGTTAAGTTTAGTAAGTTAAGTACAGTTAAGGCCTGAACCTTTTTTAATAGTGGCACTATTCGTTGACATTTGATCACTAAACATATGGACATGGTTTAAAATAGTTATAAAGGTTAACCACAGATTGCAGCACATTATTTCCCAGGCAAGGCCGGGATCACCACCTCGTTAAAGAAAATGTTTGTGAAATTAATTATCCATAGTTAGTTCTCACAAAAGATTTAATAAGTTACGAAATAAAGACTCATTAAGTTATAAAACATTCTTTATTTGTAATCTAGAAAGATTTACTATTTCAGCTACTGCAATCTAAGAAAACTTCTTCCGTTTATCTGAGTGATTTCCGTGTTGCTGGAGTTTTCATCGCTGGACATGGTGTGGACACGTAAAGTAGGAGTCACCTGTCGAAAATTGTCGATGCCCCTACGAACAACACTGTTATAGCTCTCGTCTCCATAAGAGGGTAGTGTTGAGCCTGATTGTGTGAAGACTGTTTTCGAAAAGTCAACTGGGGAACCAAGGTCACTGTTGTCAAAGCTACTGCTGTCACTAGTGTTCACAGTGTGGGTAGACTTTCTTAGATGTTCATGACTTTTGTTGATCGGTAGAACAGGATTGATTGTGTGTACCGATTGCAGTGTTTCTTCCGTTATGGCTCTCATCTCCATTTCAGTGACTAACTGACAAACCTTAAGGCGTGTCTCTGCCTGAAGTTGTCGGGGAAGTGTTTTTACGACTTGTGACATGCTCTTAAAAAAAATGTCAATTGGATGCTCAACAACAGACACTGGAGCACTTTGAATTTTTTTCTCAGAAAATAATTCTTTCAAAATCACGTTTCGCTCCTCACGTCCAGATCGAATCTCCTGGATCATTTTTCCTTGGCCGAAAATCTGTTTTTCTTCTTTTCTGGCTCGTCATTTGTTGCGTTCGGTTCATTTATTTCAAATTCACTAATTTCATCAGTTCGCTCTGAAAATTCCAGCAGGTCTTCCTCTGCCGTTTCGTCCGCGCCCTTTTCAGCTCGTTCACTGTGTGAAGTACCAGGCCTACTCCTATCGTCAGCTTCAGAAGCTATAGGGGCAGGCAACTGAAAGCTGCTTGTTACCCTGTAAAAAAATACTATTTTTAATCCTTTGATTAAAGTGAGGTAGTCCGATACTAAATTTTATCTGTTTCTGGTCATATATGTAGGGGCAGGATTAAGTGAAGGATTAAATGTCGCGATTTGCTTGAGCGCATATTTCACATATTTAGCAACGCTAGAGGAACGTAGGCTATAGGCCCACACTAAATCACTAAGAAGATAATCTTCCCATGCCAACTGGGAATTTAATAGCACTGTCTTCAAGGAGGGGTAATGCAACTAAATTAGCCTACAAAATAAGAGACACCTTCAAAAACTACTTCTGCAGTGCAACAGGAGCTGTGGATTGGCAGTTAGACCACGTGAGGAAATTGAAGTGAAGAACACACTAAAACTAAATCTTGAAGTCTACTAAATATTAACTTCAAAGTAGAATTGGAATACTTTCCTATCCCATGTATTAGTAAAACGTTTGTTAGTGATCTTTATAAATTAAAAGCATTGTTTGTAAAAAATGTCTCCTGTCCTTTATTGCACGTATGTAATGCAATTTGTTTTGTTAAAAAAACTGGATGTTTCACACAAAAATATATTAACCCTCGATCCGGCGGCTTTAACGAAAATGGATTTTTTGGCGTGTGCAAGGATTTTTTCAAAAATTTGCCAAAAATAGTAAAAGAACCCCAATCCAAAAGTGTTCCATAGCTTTTTTTTAGAGAAAGGGTGAAAGAATTTATATATGCAAGTAAATAAATTATAGATGTAAACTTTACAAAGTTATTACCTCAAGAAACAAAAAATGTTCAGTTAAGAAAAATAAAATTTCAACTTTAGGTCTACATAAGAAGTAGTAAACATTTTTTGTAATTTTTCCATGAATGTAAAAAAGTTTCGTAATTTAGTTCTAGATAGAACTGTATAAAAACATTTATCAATTTCAAATTTATTATTTTGATTACACCAGTTTTTATGTTCCAACTACAAGGGTGCTAACAAAAGTAGGCCTGGCTTAAAACGTAATTTAGGAATATTTTATTTGACCAAAAATGAAATATTATTATAACAAAGTGTAGAGAATAAATTTTAAGTAGTAAATACCTTAAAATGTGTTTACCTTCAAGAACATTGTAATGTGATGATGGCATTACATTTTTTGTATTAAAATCTCACAATATACTTCAGTCCTTTTAAAGAACTTACAACATTTTTATTAACACAAGATAGGAGTGATTTCCTTAAAAACAGATTTCACTTTTACAAGTTTGTATTAATAAATTAATAAGATGAATATATAGACAAGTTCTTGTGGCTATAGACACATAGTTAATTACTCAGTATTATTTTGCTAATAAGTTAGTGTATGTACTTACTGTTAATAGCAAGCGCCACACTTATAAAATTCCAAACATTCTCTTTAACTGCATTGTTCTTGTAGTTCTTGTGGGTGAAACTATATAGCACTGGATGATCCCTCACCATATCTATAAGCTTTTCATCAAGCTCGGCAGTAAAAACCTTGGATTCCATACTTGTTGAAAAAACTACCACGCACCAACAAATGGCTACAACTACTGCGTGCCACGCAAAAAGTCTAGGATTCCAGACTTCAGTGCGTCGCGCGGCGAGATTGCGCATTACAAAATTGGTGGGAATCATAGAGATTTGCGCGCGTGAAGTCAGAGAAAACATCCCCATAGCTACAGCTGCGGCAGACTTTTGCGTGATGACGTCATTGCGCATCCCGCATCGCGCAGTGACGCTGCGTGGTTCAGAGAAACCGAGGCTTAAGGGTCTGCTCTAGCTGTCGGAAATGTTGGCTGACACTCCATAAGACCAATGTTAAATTAAAATCCAAATTTTTCCTTTATTTTTGATCGGAAAATTATAAACGATATGTAATTTTAAAGCTATGGTCAATATGCATTCAAATGGCTTTTTAAAAACTAAGAAAAATATTTTTTTAAATATTTATTATCAATTTAAAACATTGATTTTTAATATTTTTTATGTTGTCACTATTAATTATAGCGAAAAGCTACCAAGCCATTCGCATGAAGGATTTCGTCCCCAAGAGTTTGGTATTTTTTTAAAACGCTATTTGAACAATTGCGGGTTTTAAATGGATTTAGGCTGAGCAATGTCCGTGTAACCTACCGCCGCTATAGGTGATTTTAAATATTTTTTACGTTGTAACTATTAATTATAGGGAAAAATTACCAAGCCATTCGGATGAAGAATGTTGTCCCCAAGAGTTAGGTGTTTTTTTTAAAACGCTATTTGAACAATTGCGGGTTTTAAATGGATTTAGGATGAGCAATGTCCGCGTAACCTACCGCCGCTATAGGGAGTCGCAGGTTGCTTTCTGTTTTACTAGAGCCGACCCTAAAATTGACACTTATAGTTATGTGTAATAATTGGTTTGTTCAACCCAGCATCCTATACCAATACAGTAAATACTACGATATTGTATGTACATTTGCTGTAATTTTATTTAACTTAGCTATTATCCTTCATCCGATTGTTTTGACAGTAACACCATCCGAAAGGGAATCAAAAGGGCTACAAAAAAGGAGTCTTGACATTTTTTTGTTAAAATTTTCGGTTTTTGAGTAATTTAGGTTTGAAATTTTCAACCATTTTGAAACTTATGGTTGCATTTAATCGCTTATTTTTCTTGAGATATATCGTTGTTAGGTCAAACTTTCTGCCAAGTTTGAACTCAATCGGTCAAACCGTTGACTAGATAAGAATTATTTTGTACAAAAAACAAAATGGCGGATATCTAGAAAACGAAGCTTTTTCGGCTCTGTGTTTATTTGAACTTTTTTTCTTATTTTGACCCCGAAGTATGGCACTTTACTTATGGACACTCTGTATAAAGAATAATCATTGAAAATGGACGAAATGGAAAGGAAGATAAACATTGCGGTTGGTAGTTATGTATAAAACTATGGTATATTATGTCATATAGTTATACAGGGTGTTCCCGAACTCTCTGGACCCCTTTTGTGAATATATTCCTGGGATCCAGACAAACATATTTCACAATATAAACATGGGTCTACTGTGCTTATTTTTTCGTCTGTCTGTCTGCATGTGTTTTTTTAGAAAATACTTAATATTTTTGGAAGTAGAAAAGATATAAGCTCAAACTTTGTACACCTATTTTTTGCCTAACCTTTTATCACTGTACGAAAAATTAGAACATTATTTTAAATATTTTCAAAATGGCGGCCTTTTATAATTTTTAATGTCAAATATCTCAAAAACCGCTAACTTTACAAAAACATTACAACAGACAAAAAAGTTTTCTTTTTTAATGACAAACACAATGGTTTTTTTATTTTATCTGTAGCTCAAAGGATAACAGAAATATCGACCAAAAAAAGGAAAAATGTATTTCTTGGTAGTTGTCAACAATACAACAATTCTTGTAGAAACCATATAAGACCCCTGTAAATCATGTTTTTTGAGACCGAATTTTGCGTTTTGGATCAAATATCGCAACAATTACTGCAGTTGCAGAACTGGGACCTATTTTATTAAGTTTATCTGCTCATTTTACGTAAATTAAATTAAATTTTACTCCTTAATTAACGCCCTACATATTTAAATAGGGTTTCGTTTATGTGAGTAATCTGAAACAAGGGTGAAATATTTTGCCAGCTGTAACTCTCTAACGAAGCATTTCCGGACCTATAAATGCATGAATTTTTTTAATCATTTTTTGCTAGTGGAATCAGCTCAGAAAGTGCTTGGAACATTATGCAAATAAATTATTATTTTAGCTCATAATAACATTGAAATATTTTGTTTCCAGAGTAATTCTGGGTATTGTTGACAACTACCACGAAATACATTTTTCCTTTTTTTTGGTCAATATCTCTGTTATCCTTTGAGCTAGAGACAAAATAAAAAAAAAACATTGTGTTTGTAATTTTTTTGTAAAGTTAGCGGTTTTTGAGATATTTGACATTAAAACTTATAAACGGACGCCATTTTGAAAATATTTAAAATAATGTTCTAATTTTTCGTACAGTGATAAAAAGTTAGGCAACAAATAGGTATACAAAGTTTGAGCTTAATATCTTTTCTACTTCCGGAAATATTAAGTATTTTCTAAAAAACACATACAGACAGACAGACGAAATAATAAGCACCGTAGACCCATGTTTATATTGTGAAATATGTTTGTCTGGACCCCAGGAACATATCCACAAAAGGGGTCCAGATATTTCGGGGACACCCTGTATTTCAAATCGATGGTAATTACTAGATGATAATTAATATAGGAACACAATTTGATAGTAAAATTATTTTTTTAAAGGCGAAATCTGTTTCCTTTAATTATTAGCGAATTTCCATTAGAAAAATGAGCTATTGCAGTGACCCTTTTGGTAAGACCTAAGGTAGGGAGTAGCAAATGAGCACCGATCATGGTCCCCAGAACACGTTTTGAGGTCTCATTAAAAATCATATACATACCAAATTTGGTACACATGTTGGTTGTATAGGTCGCTTGGACGAGATCGTTAGCCAAAAAAATCCAACAACCGGAAGCACATTTTTTGACCGGAAGTAACTATTTTGTGACATTTTTCCTACGAGAATAACAGTTTTTAGAGTTTTTTCTACAAATATAAATTTAGGATGTTATTCTGCACATTTTGTTTTTGCGCGACCTTATATAGCTCGCTTGGTCCCCCCACAATCAATCAAAACGTAAACCACCATAAAAGTACCCGGTTCAAAGCAATGTGGTGGGTTCCACCGTGGGGTTGGCGTGCGAAGCACGCAATGCAATGTGTATTGAAGATACTTCTAATACGGAGTTGACGTGCGAAGCACGCAATGCACTGAATATTGAAAATACTCCCAATATGCGGAATTGCGTGCGAAGCACCCTATGCATTTTGTATTGGAGATACTCCCAATATGCGGAATGGCGTGGGAAGCACGCAATGCACTGTGTATTGAAAATACTCCCAATATGCGGAATGACGTACAAAGCATTTTTCAGCTATTCAGCACCGTCGTGAATAGATCTATTTCCCAAATGGTTGGTCGAAACCCTAAAACATAGGCCTATAAACTTAATTTTGGAAATTTGTTCAACTCACGTCAGCGGTTCAGCTGCGTGGTCGAATTATTAACAATGAATTTGACCTGTTCCTGTTTTTTTATTTTATTTGAGGAAATAGTATACTTGAATCTAAAATGAAAACGAAAAATTGTTAATTGTTCTAAACAGAGCCATTAGACGAAAAAGCGTCTTTGGAAGATTACATAAAACGTAGGCTTACTTTTATTACACACATTTAATGGGCAATTAAATTGCAAAATATTAAAGGAAACAATATGGGCCTTAGATGTAATTTTATATCAAAATAAACGGTATCAGTAACTGGCACATACTTTCTCACAAATATATTTAAATTATTAAACAGATTCACTGTGACTTCATAATTGTATTAAGGTAGGAGAGGGGATTAAAGTAGAGAGTAAGTAATAAATATTATTATTATTAGCTGAGAGAAAACTATTCGATCGATTTCGAACAAATTTGCACCAAACATGTCAACTAGGCCTGTATAGATGCACGAAAAAAGGGTTTGAAATTTTTTGAAAAACAACCCCCTTTTTGGCAAAAAAAACCAGTTATTATTATTATTAGCTAAGCGAGAATATTTAGAAAGATGCGGTTTTTTGCATATGGTAGGGTACTTTAAGGGCTACAAAATTAAATTTAACTGATTTTTTAGGCGTTTTTTGAGCAAAAATGGGGTTGTTTTTCAAAAATTTTCAAACCCTTTTTTCGTGCATCTATTCAGGCCTAATTGACATGTTTGGTGCAAATTTGTTCAAAATCGATGGAATATTTTTCTCTCTAGCTTTGTATACATACAGACAGACATTTTGTAAAAACCCCTTTTTTGGACTCAGGGGGTTCCAAAACAGATATTTACATAAAAAATTCCACATCGATTTTTTTGCGATCGCTATACTTTCTCTATAGCGAGAAAGTAAAACTACTGCTTATGTTTATGTAAATTTTATGTACCAAGAATATTTCGAAACAAAGGTTAACAGATAAATGTAGGCCTAGGCTATTTAAATAGTAATAATTAATTGCAGGTTAAATTAGTTTGTTTAGAAAATATAGTTCAAACAACTAACAAAATAGTTAACTAAACTTACCTTAATCTGTACGTACGCATGGTTGCCCAAATCCGGATCGTCGAGACATTTCGGCGGAATATCCCTGTTTTTAACTTTATAGTACGCCAAAGATTTATCCTTAAACACTCTATAGAGAGATCGAACGCTGAAAATAAGACCGTAAAAAATCCCTATCGAGTAAATTATAGAATACACAAGACCGGGGAGGACGTAGTCGTTAAAGATGCCCGCCATTTCTGTCATTGTACAGCCGACCACTGCGAGAGTGAAGAGCTGTGGAGATCGCTCCATGGAGTTGGTAGAGAGAGGGGGCGAAGAAGGAGGTCAGGCGACTCGCGCATCTGTTCGGAGAAAATGTTTCGTCTGTTGTATTAATAACAAAATAATTCGACCACGCAGCTGAACAGCTGACGTGAGTTGAGCAAATTTCCAAAATTAAGTTTATAGACCGATATTTTAGGGTTTCGACCAACAATTTGGGAAATAGGTCTATTCACGACGGTGCTGAATAGCTGCAAAATAGTTCGCACGCCATTCCGCATATTGGGAGTATCTTCAATAACACAAAGCATTGCGTGCTTCGCACGCCATTCCACGTATTGGGATTGTCTTCAATACACAAAGCATTGCGTGCTTCGCACGCC
>JAGFPH010006219.1:62709-80525 GCA_018207615.1 Philaenus spumarius
AATTCTTTCTTAGTGCAAATGTAAGGCCTATGAGCAATATATGTACCGAATTCCACATCCCTAGGCCATATGGTTTTTGAGATATAAAACAAACACTATTTATGGTTTTAGGGGTTGTTTCAACCCTTAAACGCGAAAATTTTTAAAATCCTTTCTTAGTGCGGACCTAGAGCCTATGAGCAATATGTGTACCAAATTTCACATTCCTAGGATGTATGGTTTTCGAGATACTGTGATTAGTGAGTCATTCAGTGGTATTTCAGCTTTATATATATATATAGATAAATTTCCTGTTAGAGATATGTGAAGTGATCCTCTTTGTGTTGGAAAACACAAAGCACATGTGTTTGTGTTGTGCTTCTTAAGTGTTGTAACAATTGTTTAATGTTCTGACAACCTCTAGCGAGTGATTATTTGAACACCTGATGATGGATGCATGTTATCTGAAACCGTAGTTGTGTTTTCCAACACAAAAAGGATCACTTGGCATACCTATAACAGGTAATTTATTAACCTATAATAGTATTATAATTATTGGTATGACCAAGATAGCTTATTGGAGAGCATTAGCATGGAAATCTAAAGTCCAAGGTTCAAATCCCTGATTTAAACTAATTTCTTTCACTTGCATTCAAGGCCATAGCCAGGGGGGGTCCCTAACGAAATCCCGAAATTTAGCAGTAAAAATTAATACTAGGTTTAAAAACTACAATTATAAAATAGACAATACAACAGAGGATACAACAACATATTTTACATCATTGTGCATTGCATGCATACTAAGATTTGCTTGATTAAACTACAATGTACAATACACATGGATGCACTAGGTTACTGCCTTATTCTCTTGTGAGTTGTGAGCTTGATCTGATCTATTAAATAAGAAAACTATGAAGGCTCAACAAAAATACTTTACTCTAACTAAACAAAATCATTCATCATCCTTACATCCTATAATGTTTTACATGGGTAAATATATAAAAAATTTAAAATAAGCATGGAAATTGGTGTTTAACACGTTCACTGCTATGCAAATTTCATATTTCCTATGCTAGGAGTTGACCTTTTATTTTTACTTTCTCCACCCTATACGTAGTATATGGAGAAAGTATTGTTTTCGTAAAAATGTTCGAATTTGAATTTTCAGTTGAATTATCTGTTTTGGTGCTCCCAGAACCCCAAAAAATGGTTTAGTGCAATTATCTGTGTTGGTGCTCCCTGAACCCAAAAATATTTTTAGTGCAATTTTTTGTTTTGGTGCTCCCTGAACCCAAAAAAGTGTTTTTAGAGTGGTGTCTGTCTGTCAGTCTGTCAGTATGTATACACGACCAGAGAGGACACTATTGGTCCGATTTTCAAGAAATTTGGTATGTAGGTACTAAACCCTAATATCTCCAGGCGTTTTTTTCATTTTTTGGAATTTTTAATTCTTAAGGGTAATTTACCCCTAAAACCCATAAAAACCGACAAAAATGCAAATTTCTCAAAAACGGCTCTAACGATTTTGATCAAATTTTCAGTATTTATAGTGCTTAAGATGCCAAACAAAATGACACCACCCGCTTTTATCAAAACTTCGGCGTTTTATAATTATAGGGAAATGTTTAAAAATAAACAAGTTTATATTGTCATTCTAGCATCGCGGCGGCGGCCGCACGGGGTAGCACCATGGTAGCGAGCACGGCCAGTAATTCAAAGGTCGCGCGATCGAATCCCGCCTAGGACAATAATTTTTTTATACGATTGACGTAGGTAGAATATTATTTTTTTGTTTTGTTCTAAAAAGTAATAAATAAAATGATTGAAAACAATATTATTTTGACTACAGTAAGTTGGGAGAAAGTTTGTGTCAGTTAACTGATACCCTTTATTTATATTTATAGCCTAAATGAGTAGAAATTACTTTATTTTTGTATTTTTGAACCTTTCTAAGTAATAATCACTAATATTTTCAAGCGGACGCACATGTGCTTAAAATTGAAATGCGAAGCACGCAATACTCTTTGTATTGAAAATTCTCAAAATACAGGGGTTGGCGTGCGAAACATGCAATGCACTGTGTATTGAAAACACTCCCAATACGGAGGTTGGCGTGCGAAGCACGCAATGTACTGTGTATTGAAAATACTTCCAATAAGGGTGTTGGCGTGCAAAGCACGCAATGCATTGTATATTGAAAACATTCCCAATATGAAGTTGGCGTGCGAAGCACGCAATGCACTGTGCATCGGCCGCTTCTCGTAGTGTTCAGTGTCTAGCTCACATGTGCGTCCCCTGTGTTAAAACGGTTTAAAAATTCAAATTCCCGGTTCTGACCTAACCCCTTCCCCCCGAAAAGTTTTCCTGGCTGTATTTTCATTAGTTTAACCATTTCTGAGGAAGTGCAGAGCATACAATTATTAAAACTTTAACAAATATTTATTTAACTGTACAGTTTTACCAATAAAACTATTTTATTTTAGGGGATAACTGAAGAGAAAAAGCACACTACTTTAATGGCTGGTGATAATATGGAAAGCAAAACAGAATTATATCTCGAGAAAAACGAAGAAGTGCATATTTGTCCAGAGGGAAAATTGACTGAACCAGAATTAATTGAGGTCTCAAGAAAGTGGAGAGAAGCTTACAACACATTCAGAACAGAAAATAGGTAATAATAATAGCTATTAACTATATTAGTCACATTTTTTGTGAAACAACATTGAATGTGTTTGTTTATTTCTAGTAAAAATAGGCCCATAAATTAACAGTATGCTACACAAAGGAATAAATGTCATTCATGGTAAGCATGTTTATTATTTGATTTAACTCCAGAGATTCCGATAAGGGGAGTGAACAAAGTTACACCAAAAACTTCCAACTTTTCAAATCTCTCTGTAAGATTCTTGTTTTCCCCTGAGGAATCCATTTGACCTTACAAGGTTCCCATGGTTTTTTCAGAGAGTTTGTCCAATATTCATCCACATTCTATGTCTAATTACTTACTCTATTAGCTTTTGGTTGGATAATCTGACAGCTTAATATTCATCTTGCTTCCTTATCCAAACCCAAAGAATGTCATGAAGATAGCATGAATGTTGTTGTTTATTTATAGAGTATTGGGTAACCTTTAAAAAAAGTTTCATAATAGCCCAGTCATTCTGTGCAAAAATAAGTCCCGACCTGAGAAAAAATCGGGCCTAAAGAAAAATTGTTTTTAGCACTTCTTGACAGTAAAAATAACATATATAACAAAACTTTACATCCATAGGGGTCCAATTAATTAATATATTCACGTGTGAAGGTGTATCTTTTGATATTTTTGAAAATTACCAAAAAACTATTGCTTTTTCAGCAAAAATGCACGACACTAAAATTTTAGCTTATCAAATTCTGAACAATTTGCTTTTTTTATTATCTCCTTAGCACTTACGGATCACGAGACATTGTCATTTGAAGTTTAGTAAAGCATGAATCGCCCTTGTTATTCTAGCAAAATATGATGTTCAATCATCAAGTTACTCAAAATAAAAGCTTGGTATAATACTTGTTCCATAAAAAGCAATAAATCTCTTTCCTGAAAGCAGTAAAATATATTTTTTTCTTGTTGATCTTTTTATTCATGCATGCTAGTATAAAAGAATAAATCAAATAAATTCTGAAGGCTTTGATAGATGAGAGTTTGAAAAGACTTTATTAAAAAATGTAATTAAGTTTTTACATAACGGATTATCATTTCAAAAAGTTAAATTACAATAATAATACACGCTTAACTGTCGGAACTACTAGCAGATCCAGGATCTGGATCTGCTTCCTCTGAATTCATGATGTCAATTTCCTCAACATTTTCGTCATTATCGCTATCAGAATCATCTTCGTCAATATCTCAACGTTCATTTTCAAGATCTTCATAACCATCACTACTTTCACATTCTTCATCCTGTATCTTTCATAAATTCGTGCAATTAGTGGATTCACAGGAACCGCAAACTTCAGCAAAGATTTTCTACAAGTACAAGACGATCTATTACACCCAGTTGTACAGTTGCAGAATAACATTTGTAAAATTTCTTTAGGCGCATGTGCTTTTAACATTTTGACTGGGGCCAATATATCATGCATCTTCCAGCCCCAATTATCTGCCGGCAGATAATTAGACATCCATATCTGAACTTGAACATAAACTCGATAAAAATTCTGGGCAGTTGCATCATCAGTCGGCGGGAGATTTTACAATTTAACGGGTTTTATACCTTTTCTTTTATAACTTACTGCTTGCTTGAATTTAAGAAATCTCAATTTATTCACACATGTTATATTTTCAGGATAATTATACAAATTCAACAAGAAAATTCTTCCACTTGTCTCGATAGCCTCGTGCGTTTGATTTGATAAAAGTAACGTTTCCATGGCTTTTGTCAATACAACATTTTTCTTGCGTTTTTCAATATTTCGGAATAAAATGTTTTTCCCCTTCCCCAAAAAGCAGGATGTTGTATCACAACCACTTACAGCTTGTAAAAATAGGATACATTTTTTACAATATTCATAATTATCGAAACTATTATTAGAGTAAACTTTCTGTTCTGAGTTTCCTTTGGATGGCTTTAATAAAAATATTTTTTCAAAACCAGGAGTCAAAGCTGTCAATAAAACTAAAATATTGGTATCCTCAGACACAATCACTGCCGTTAAAGTTTTGATAGAAAGAGCAGTTCTAACTATTAATAAATCTGCATCATCTTCTGCCTGTTTCACATCAAAATTCTTATTGATAAATTATTTTTTCAGAAATTCTATGAAACGGTTTTTGTTATTAATATTCGAAAGGAAGCTTTCCTGACCAACAGTAGCGTGCATTTCTTCATCAAAATGTACATCGGGCGAAGAGTTTTTATTATTACGATGTGTTCGTTCTGTGCCCTTAAGCAAGCGAAGCGAGCAGGGGGCGGAGCCCTCTAGTATATTATATAAAGAAACCTTAAGCGTGATAATATAGAAATATGATATGATTTTGATAATATAGAAATATGATAATATCTTGTGATATACTTAAAATATTGGATTTTCAAATGCATCGGACAGAATATATCTGAGCAATGTGTCTCAAAATGAAAATAAATACGTGTACTTATTAGTAGCTGAGGTGTTAACGAAGAGATTCATATATATATATTGATGGTTTATTCTCTGGGGAGCTTGAATAGGTGATATGAAAGGGTGCGCACACTAGGTACGCTTCGAAATTCGGTGCCGCGGCTGTCAAGGAGACATGCAAACATCGCGTTTTTTTTTCCGAGCATAAGGAAGCATTTTTATTAAAAAACCATAATTACGTTTTCTACTGCAAATTTTTCCAACTTTTCTGTAAAATTTTTTGTTTTTTCATATAATGAAAAATAAAAATTATATTTACCAAAAACCGAATTTTCAAAAAAATTTCCAAATTTTTTTGACTTTTTCTACCTCTCCAGATGTAAAGTTTTTTTTTTTTTGAAACTGTTACCTTAAATATTACAAATCCACAGACTTTACTCAGGCCCGATTTTTTCTCGGGTCGAGGTCTTTTAATGGCTGGGCTATAAGCATATAAGAGAACAGATTTTACATTAGGATCCTAGTTAATATATATCTGTTAGCTCCATCTACCTGTGTAATTATATTGCCGAGATAACCAGAACTTGTAGGAACAAATGGTAAGCAATAATTAATTTGCAGGACTAGTTAAGTTGGAAACTAGTTAAACAAGTTAGTAATAGTTAAACTGAGATGGTTTATGTGATTGCCAGGAAACATTATTTTATGAAAATTGATAATATTGAATAACAAACTTTATTTTTGATTCTATAAATTATAAATTTTGAAAGTGTTCTATAATTGTATTATACTATTAGCGCTCCAGTTTTAAATATTTTAGTGTAATGAATTATCAATAAATTTATATATTTGTTTGTATTAAAATGTGCAAATGTCTCTATTGTATTGATAATTGTTCATTTTTGTCTTTTTAGGCCAAAGTGGAAATTGGAAGAAACTGAGGATTTATTCCAGAATTGAATATGCAGTTATAATATTGCCTGGATTACATTTACCACTTACTGTGAAAACTTTAATGTATTATAAAATGCACTTTCCATTGCTAAAGATATGTTATAAAATTGTATTTGTCGTTATGTTGTATATAGAAAATTTATTTATTGCTTATTAAAGACACAGTCAAAAATGGCATAGTTTAATACACCTAAAATAAAAAAACTTTGGTGGTGTATGAATATACAGAAATAGAATAGTTACTGTAACAATTATTGTACGTTTTTGGCAGTCAAGTGACAAAAGTTTATTTAATTGTTATCAAATACATAACCATAGAATGTAATTGAAAATAAATAATATAATATAATACATTATAAAAAATGTATGGCAATCAGTGGCGGCTTGAATAGAGAGGTACTGTAGAACTGCAGCCCCCTCTATTTCCACTTGATATTATTGACAACAATAATATAATAAGCCCTTTTTCCTTTAATTTTTTCTTTACACTTGTACAATACATAATCCTTAAACTTAATGTCAATAGCCATCTCCGAGTTTATGAAAAAGAAACAAAAAACTTTGTACGGAACTGTGGTGTTTGGCTGTTGTGCGCCTGTGAAAATAGGAAGCTGTGTGAGAGGGAGCGAGAGCACTGCCATTTCAGTAGTGCCAACCTTGGTGTGCTGGTGAAAGGTAGATTTTTCTCCTTGTGTGGCAATGAGGCTATGATTTCAGAAGGAACAAATTTATTTAGACATTTATCAGACAGGTGAAGTAACGGATTTACATTGCTCAAGCAGAACGGACACTTTGTTTTATTGTTAAAGTGAGAAAATATATCTTATTTTAAATTTAAATCAAGAATACAAAGTTCAGTTGGGTAGTGTTAGGTAATAGTCCCCTTTCAAATGTACAAATATAGGCTCCCATGTGCTCCTTCAGTATGCAAGTGTGGAAGTAGTCTTAATCTCTTCGTTTCACCATGTAGAAACATAATTTTGATGGTGGCACTCTCAAAAATGGTGCGTTTGGGCGCTGCGGGCGAAAAACAAAATGGCCGCCATCAAAAACACGTTTTCCTATTTATATCAGTAACCGTTGAAGATCCGAAAAAATGTTTTTTACAAAAAATGTAGCTACACAAATTATACATAGAAAAGGTCCTTACAACTTTCTTTGTATAACTAACCGTTGTCTCAAAAAAATTACTTTTGTAAAAAGAATAAACTTAAAAAAAATTCAAAAATATAAATTTTAGGGTTTTGCAAGTGAATATTTATATGTATGTCATTGTTGGTGGGAGTTTTATTAATTAAATAACCTATTGCATAGCCTTATATTAAAATATTATTATATTTCTTTGTTTGAAATTATTTTTATTGTTTCTGAGTAGAAGATAAGAAGACAGATGGAGCCCGTATTCAATGCTCATTTACCGAACAAAAGAAAGGCAGACTACAAGCAATGTTGTTTCATTTGTAGTGCCCAGTCTTCTAAACAATGGGTTTCAAAACCTTCAAATGATGCTTATGAGAAAATGTTTGCGTGTTTAAAAAAACGGACAAAATATGGTGAAGAGAACAGCGAAAAAATATTGAAGAGCTTCGGAAGTGATTTTAGCATAGAGACAATGAAACAAACCAATTTAAAGTGGCATAGATCATGTTATCAAAATGTAACCCACAAAAAAGTAATTGATAGGCTTCAAAAAAAGTATGAATGTTTGCAGTCAACGCCTAAAGAACAAGAGGTATCGACAGAGTGCACTCAAGCTTCTCAATCACACGTACTTTCCTCCGAGCCTACTAGGTACACTAGGTCACAAACCGTTACTTACGAAAAGGACAAGTGCTTTTTTGTGATAAGCTAGCAAACAGAAAAGAAAAGCTAAGGAGAGTTTCAACCGACAAAGCTGGCCAAAACTTAAGTAAGAGTATTGAACGTGCAAATAATAACAAACTGAGAGTAAGGTTGAATGAAGCAATTAATATTAATGATGCCCATGCAATTGATGTTACCGTATGTACCATCGACAATGTTGGACCAAATATGTAACAAATTTCTGAAGATACTGCAGATGGTAGGAGAACACTTCATGGAACTTCATAACTGTGTATCAGGCTATGGAAGATTCTGATATATTTGTACCATTATCATTGGTTTCACCAAATGAGTGTCGATTCCAATCCTTTGACACTGCTCTACCAAACATAATATCGTGTACAAACCCACCAAATTGGAAAACCTGCTGACCCCTTCCTGTACTTTCTATTACTGAAAATGACAACCTTAACATTATCCTAGAGGCCAAACTCACTGATGCTGTCTGGTTTTTCTTCAGACACTACATAATGACAATGAACGAGAAGCCTACTACACATTCTCCAACTTGGGCTGGCTATAACAGCCTCTTGATAGATCAGCAGAAGCCTGTGTCAAGAGTTACCATGCTACCTATGATCCCAGAGTCACCAACTAATCAATCAGTGCAGCGTACTGTGATGAAACAACTGGAGAAACTAAATAGTTCAGTCCACGATACAAGTCCCGATGTAGAAGCCACTAAGAAAAAGGTAGTTGTCACAGTTGACATGGCTCTTTACAAACCAATAAAACAACTGGAAATGGCTGTAAATTAATATAAGGAGGGATGGCTTCTGAAGCCTGGTGAGCTACATATCATAATTGCTCAGCTCCGGACAATAGGAGAGCTCATTGAAGGTTCTGGTATACCTGAATTGTGGGTTGAATGTGGGTATTTAGCATCCCTCCACGAGTTTGTTAAATACTTCTTTACATTTTTTAATAGACTTAACTATGCTAGAATGATCACCTTATATCTTTTAGAGATGGAAAACTTGGAATCAACAGATCCAGAAATCTGGAAACAGTTTATGGTAGGTAATTGGGTAGTGAATAGAAGTAAAGTACCATTTTGTTCTCTAGGTGCGGATGAGGCTCTGGAACACCAAAATCGAAAACTAAAGGTACATGGAGGACTTGTGGGTATAACACTCAATGAGAATGCTCGAAATCGATTCTTCCTTGCTAATTCGGAACTAACTAGAATTGCATGTGAAACTGAGAAAATGATTGGATTAAAAAGTACAGAACGAAGTCAACATCATGAAGTGTCAGTAAAACTCCAACAGCGCCAGGGCAATAATGTGCTTACACTAATGGAAGCATTTCAAAACTCAACAAATCCCTTCCAATGTAAAAGTGATGACCTCATTCATATCCTCACTCAGCGAATCTTTCCTCAAGAAGTAAGTGTCTTTAGACAGTGTTGCCGAAGTTGGTAAAGATCTCCATAATATTTTCTTAGATCAACGAATTCGTTCAAACACAATTCCGTTCTGGGCTCCCATGAAAAAGAATGTCATAAAAACGTGTAAATCAGTAGCTAAGAAGATTAAAATTACCAACAAAGACAAAACCGTTGCCATCAAGACAGACTTATCTCTCATTTAAAGATTGTTGATAGCTTCCAGAAGCAGACCTGACATAGATTTGAGGCACAATTTAAGCAACTACGAGTTTTCAGCACTACCAAAGTCGTTGTTTGCAATTGACGGGAGTATGCACCATTGTCTGGCTAAGTAGAAACTTACAGATGCTCTAGAATCAATCCAAGAGACACCTGCTGAAGAAAACGAAGATGATAATACTTCTACAGCTCATGATGTTCCAGTACATAGTGACGAGCTACATGGAAATGCTGTAATAGTAGATGGCATGGCACTTTTTCATACCTACCACAAACCTACAACAGTGAAGACATGTAGTGACCTCGGTGTGAAATTCAGCCAATGGATCGGGCAAAAATTCAATAACTATAGTGAGGTACATATAGTTTTTGACTCGTACAAAGAAAACTCATTGAAGAAAGCGATGCGAGACATTCGGCAAAAAGGCTCTGATCCAATCCAATACAAAGTCAGGTCAGAAACAAAAATTGAAAGCATACCAATGCACAAACTATTGGCCCATGATAAGACGAAAGACGAACTAACCGAGTTCCTTTCCAATCAAATACTTAAATTCGGTGAGACCAACAACAAGAAGTTCGTACTCAGTTGGAGTGACAAGGCAGCGTCATCACATGGGGATGATGTATCCTGTCTTTCAAGCACGCAAGTGGAGGCCGACACAAAGATTATATTACATGCAGCTTATTTGGCACAGAAAGGAATTAAAACTACTCACGTGTTCTCCCCTGATACTGACGTCCTTATTCTAGCACTCACGCTATATCCACAACTTTCTAAAGATTTTGCTTTCTATCTTGGACATGGTATGAAAAGGTTTGTTCAGATAGGGTCAATTTACAGAGCACTTGGACCTCTGAAAGCCTCTGCACTCCCTGGACTACATGCACTTTCAGGAGCTGATGTAACAGGGTCATTTGCTGGCAAAGGAAAAATAAAGTGGTGGAAAGGTTTTAATTCAGCAAGGGATACGATGATAGAAGCTTTGGCTAACAACACTGTTACTCACTGAAGATGTGAGGGCTAACTTGGAAGCACTAATTAGTCAGCTGTACATCCCCAAAACATCATTGACAGACATAGGAGCAGTGCGATGGTTCTTGTTTACTAAAAAACAACATCAAGATGAGAACCTTCCTCCAACAAAATCAGCACTAAATCCAGCATTGCTACGGGCTCACCTTCAGTGTTTTGAGTGGAATCAGGACCTAATTCAGCATCCTAATAA
Source organism: Philaenus spumarius (assembly GCA_018207615.1). Lineage (NCBI taxonomy): Eukaryota > Metazoa > Arthropoda > Insecta > Hemiptera > Aphrophoridae > Philaenus > Philaenus spumarius. Next base: position 73,441 of record JAGFPH010006219.1, read on the forward strand.
CCCGTCACCCTCAGATTTTTTATGGCAAAAAAAAGGTAGTGCATACGAGCCTATTGCTTGTACCAACCCCTGTGCACCAAAGCTTATCTTGGAGCTTTGCCGCTACTCATGCTCAAAAAGACGTTGCTGTCCTCCATGTACGTGTCAGTCAAATGGACTCCGGTGTACTGAAATGTGCAAGTGCGAAGGTGATCCTGACCATTGCGACAATACGGGAGAATGCGAGGAAGACAATGATGAAGATCTAGGTTTAAATGAGATTGGCATTGACAGTGATATTGATTGTATTTGAAAATTTAACATATTATGTAATCCTGTAACATTGTATTTCTTCAACAGTATTGTTATTACAAATTAGAGCTTTTCAAGAAATGTCTCCTTCCAATTCCTACATAAAAAAAATTATAAAAATGTTATATTTGTTAATTTATTAAAGTTTAATACAGTTATTATTGTAATAAATCAGTAAACATGTAAAAATTTCTAAAACTTTAAATATGTGCTTGCAAAACCCTAAAACTTCGATTTTTTCATTTCTTAATATTTCTTTTTACAAAAGTAATTTTTGAGAAAACGGTTAGTTATACAAAGAAAGTTGTAAAGACCTTTTCTATGCACAATCTGTCAGGCTACATTTTTTGTTCAACAACATTTTTTGTATCTTCAACGGTTACTGATGTAAATAGGAAAACATGTTTTTGATGGCGGCCATATTGTTTTTGGCCCGCAGCGCCCAAACGCACAATTTTTGAGAGTGCCACCATCAAAATTATGTTTCTCCATGGTCAAACGAAGAGATTAAGACTACTTCCACACTTGCATACTGAAGGAGCACACGGATGTACATTTGATAGGCGACTATAAGGATAAAAAATTATTCCTCTTTCTTTTGGTGCAGGACCCCAACTCATTTTAGCCATGAGCCATCACTGATAGAAATAAAATAATGTGCTTTTATTTGAATACATTGTACAAACATTTAATACACACAATGTTTATTAACTTAGGCTAAGTAAATAATTTATAAAACAGTTAATAGTTTTGGAAATAAACATAATTTAAGTATATTAAACTTTAAATTTTTGCTAATTGAGCAATGGTTTTAGATTTTCAGAGCTATTATATACAAGAATTTAATGATGCCAAATTGGAAGAACTATTGCATAGAAATATTCCTTTTTAAAAGCATAGAATTTAATGTTACTGTAGTACTTGTTACGCCTCCCAATATTTTTTACCTTCCGCTAATCCTACCGATAAAACAATATCTGTCTTGGGTATTTTAATATTCATGTAATTTTTAAAGAAAATCTTTCAAACATTTTACAGTAAATTTTGTTTTGTACACTCAATTTTCATTTTGTGTTAGATATTTTAAGGACTACTTCTTACTGAAGTAAACAAATAAGGTAAGGATTTAGTGATAATCCATAGGAGCCCTCGATTTTTCCCCTTTGTGATATCTTTTTGATGTGATGTAATATACGGGGTGGGCCATAAGTCACTTGACACTAGCAGTCACTCAGTATCAATTTGACTCTAGTTGTAACCTGTCAGCTGTTACAACAAAATAGTATTGTTTTGAGGTTATGTTTGAGTTATGTTGTAGCATTGTATTTGGATAACCTAATAGAACTCCGATCCAATGCAATATTTCGTTCCACTGGAAATTCGCCTATAGTGGCGCTATCTATTGGGGAAACGATGGAAGCTGTGTAAAACACCAATGCTATCAATGATTTCTCCCTAGCGCTACCTCGCGGCGTTATCATGCACTATTTTCCCGACAACCTAATTTTCGCCACACTGCTGCCGTAAGGATGCAAGATCTATTTATTATTCATGATCTATGGTTGTAGTTAGCACCTTGTTAGATGTGATTTTAGTTGATTAAGTTTTGTAATTAATTAAAATTAACTTAATAAGTTAATCATGAATAGTAAGCTCCCAATAAGAGAACGTGTTTTTATTCTTCAGCAGTGGTGGTTACATGATCATAATTACGAAGATGTAGTAGAGTCATTTGTGCAGCATTTCCCAAACAGTAGACCATTATCACGACAAGCCATTCATAACTTAAATAAAAGGTTTGAAATTACTTTGTCTGTAGCGGATCTTCCACGATCAAGTAGGCCTAAATCTGTTACAACAGAAGAAAACGTCATGACTTTAGCGCAAAATTTAGTCCAATCGCCATCAAAAATCAACCCGAAGAGCGTCCAGTGAGCTTGGTATATCTAGAACGAGCGTTAGAAGAACGTTAAAAACGGTAGGACTGAAACCATATCGGCCTACTTTACTGCAAGGTTTGAATGAAGATGATTATGACAGGCGAATGGAATTTTGTGAGTGGTAAGTAATAAGACAAGAAGCTGACAAAATACATTTTATAAATCCATTTTGTGGAGTGATGAGGCAACATACAAACTTAATGGTGGTAGAGTGAACAGACATAATTGCGTATACTGGGCTTCTGAAAACCCACATTTAGTCATGCAGACTGAATTAAATGCTCATGGAGGATATGTGTACGCTGGAATCTTTGCTGGTGGACTAATTGGACCATTCTTTCTTGAACAAACGGTCAATGCTGTTAATTACCATGATATGTTACATGAGGTAGTATAGTTCAATTGGAAAACAGTCCTGCATCGAACAACTACAACCTATTCGTGAAAAATTAATTTGGCAGCAAGATGGTGCACCTCCTCATTACGGGAACAATGTGAGAGATTTCTTGAATGAGACTTTTACAGAATGGATAGGAAGACGAGGTACAGCTGAATGGCCTGCGCGTTCACCCGATATCACCCCAATGGACTTTTCAATTTGGGGAATTGTAAAAGACAAAGTTTATTCAGAGAAACCAAGGGATCTGCAACATTTAAGAGAACGTATTGAATCTGTATTTGAAGAATTATCTACCAAAGGCATCACTGACACTATATGCGCTTCTGTGCTTAAAAGATGTTATATGTGTATAGAAAATAATGGAGGACACTTTGAACATTTACTTTAGGTACCCTATGTGTTTGTTATTGGGTAGGACAATGCAATATTTTAATTGTAAACATTTATACTTATACTTTACTAGGAGCTCTGCCCCTGGACGCTTTGCTCACAGTTGGAAAATTTGTTAAAGAATCTCGTTAATCTTTGGCTCGTTTGTACATAGGTTTGTAAAATTATGAAACCTGGCTTAAATATATTAACAGTAATTACAAGATTAATTATAACCTCAAATACATGCTTTAGAAACGTGAGAGGCTTTCATTACAATTTTAGACCTAGTTCTACTATCTTCTGTCAACTAAAGTTTTGAAACCAGGCCTAAATATAGTAAAAATTATTGCAGGATTAACATAACCTCAATACTATGTTTTAGAAATGAGCCAGGCCTATATTACAAAATTGTATATTAGAATTTATCCATCTTTGCCAAGTTTACCTTTTTCTTGACAAAATAAATTGTTAAATCAGGCCCAATTTATTCTAATTTCAACGTACTAAAACAGTATAACCATTGATTATGTATCTTACGAAGATTCCATAGTCAAAGGTATAACTTAGCTTGTTTTTTAACAGTAATTACAAACTATCCAATGAACAGCTGATTTTGGATAATCACATATATTATTTCTCAAGGTCATTTTTTTGTCGGTACGCCAGAACTTCCTTAATACATCATCAAATTGCATGAATGAGGCATCATTTTAAAGCTTTCCTTTACCGCTACACAGGAAAAATATACAAAATACAATTATACGAAAAAATACAAAAAAAAAAGAAATAAAAAAACCAAAAGTAACAGTGATGTAAACCAAGTAAGTTGTAGGGATATTTTCTTGGCGTTGGCAACACTGATGATAACCATACCCAGCTGGAGAGTAAGTAAATTAGAATGTGAATGCTTCGCACGGGTCAGCTAGTAGGCTACTCAATTATTCTCAATTGGATACTGCGATGGAGTTCTATATTCCACTCTATTTCCAACGTGCTAAAACAGTATAAATTGGCTTGTTTATTCTGTTAAACAGCTGTTTTAATAGCTTTATTTACTATGTCATTGTTATTTTGTAACCAACATGGCAACCCATAAGACCCTATGTTAAAATTTTTCAACTTTTAAATTAGATTTTCTCAAAAATCCCTTGTTTTATTCAATTTTTTCTAGAATATCGACCCTTTATCATCAGATATCACAGTTTGGTAGTAGCTTATAGATTTTTATTAAGTTATAAATGTTTACTGCCATCTTCAGTTTCGCAGAGAAAAGTTGTTAATACACTGAAATCAAACAAATTTACTGAAGATGGCAGTACAAATTTAAAACTTAATAAAAATCTATAAGCTACTGCTAAACTTTGATATCTGATGATAAAGGGTCGATATTTTTTTTAAACTAATAAAACAAGGGATTTTTGAAAATTTAAATTTTTTACAAAATTGTTAATATCTCGAGAACGAAAGCAGATAATTAAAAACCGATTGCGGCATCGTGTTCTACGGAAAAAAAATAGTTTGAAATGATGGGTCACAACCTTACCTTTACATTTAAAAAATAAAATTTCATTCCAATATGGCAGATCCAAGATGGCGGCCAAAAATGTGAACCTCATCAAAAGAAAGTATAAACTAATCAATGATGTTCGGCGGTGGTTGGTAGTCGATATCTTAAAAAATGCGGAAAAAATTAGGGGGGAGGGTCATTTAAAACTCACTCTGTATATATACATTTTTAATGACACCCGTAAATGTGTTCTGGGGACCATGGTCGGTGATCATTGACCACTCCCGATTTTAGGTCTCACCATAAGAGTCACTGCAACAGGTCATCTTACCTATAAAAATTCACTAACAGCACCGACTTTCGCGAAGAAACACAAGTAAGTCCTTAGATGTTAGAGACGTTTTCAATTTCAACCTTTCTGAGCGCCTAACACTGTACACAACACAAACAATACATTTTTAAACAATTTATTTCACTAACGTCGGTCACTAACTTGCTCTTTACCGTTTTTCTTAGATTTTAAGTAAGCAAACAGTAAAGGGGTGAGAGTGTGTCCTAATAATATTATTTTATGTACCATAGCAGGTATAAATAAACGGTACCAGAAACTAGCGCATACTTTCTCACAAATATATTTAAATTATTAAACTGATTCACAGTGACTTGATTATTGTAGGAGAGGTGTTTTTAAACTAGGAGATTAACTAATAAATATTATTATTATTATCAAGAGAGAAAACTATTCGATTGATTTCGAAAAAATTTGCACCAAACACGTCAATTAGGCCTGTATAGATGCACGAAAAAGGTTTTGGAATGTTTTGAAAAACAACCCCCTTTATGGCCAAAAAACCCCCAAAAATCAGTTATTATTATTATTATTATTAGCTAAACGAGAATGTTTAGAAAGATGGGGTTTTTGCAAATGGTAGGGTACATTAAAGACTACAAATAAGCCAAATTTTATCAAAATCGTTAGAGCCGTTTTTTTATAAAAAAATAATAACTGATTTTTTGGGGTTTTTTTGTCAAAAAAGGGGTTGTTTTTCCAAATTTTTCAAAATTGTTTTTCATGCATCTATACAGGCCTAAATGACATGTCTGTTGCAAATTTGTTTGAAATCGATCGAATAGTTTTCGCTCTAGCTTTGTATACATACATACATACATACATACATACAGACAGATAGACAGACAGACATTTTGTAGAAACCACTTTTTTGAACTCAGGGGTCCCAAAACGGATATTTCCACAAAAATCTCAACATCGATTTTTTTTTGCGATCACTATACTTTCTCTATAGGCCTACTATAGTATAGTGAGAAAGTAAAAACTACTGGACTTTAGATCTTTGCTGCTTACTAAATTGGCCCAGCAGTAATAAAAGGTTCTCAAAATACATTTTCTTTTATCTGAACATTTATACCCAAACCAATGAAACAGGGTTACCAACATTTTAGATCTTATTGGCAACAAATGTGCCTATGTACAAATGTATAACTTTACTAGCTGACCCGTACGGCGTTGCCCGTGGTGGTTGGTATTTTCAGTCTTTTTAACGTAATTGTATTCTTTTTAAGTGTTCAGTCAGTGAGTGGTATTTGGCTTTTATATATATAGACCTTAAATAATAAAAGCACCATTGTCATAATAATAAAAGATCTGAAATTATGATTTTAGTAACTTTGATACCCCCAAACCCCTCCTAAAATTTCGAATTTTTCATACCCTTTCTTAGTGAGCACCTATGGTCCTAGAGGAAGCTACATACCAAATTTCATTCCAATCCATTCGGTAGTTTTGAAGAAATCGTTTTTTAACAACTTTGATCCCCCCAAACCCCCCCTAAAATTTCGAATTTTTTCAAACCCTTTCTTAGTGAGCATCTATGGCCCTAGCGGAAGCTACATACCAAATTTCATTCAAATCCATTTGGTAGTTTTGAAGAAGTCATTTTTTAATAACTTTGATCCCCCAAACAACCCCTAAAATTTCGAATTTTTTCAAATCCTTTCTTAAGCGGACCTTACACGATCAGTAATACTGTCATTATTTTATAATAATGACATTAATACTGACCGTGTAAGGGGGACAAAACTGGAATGATGCCTAGTAATGATGAGAATCCGGATTTTCTGATTTTAAGTCGTCATTACTGGCTTGTTGTGGGGGTTATGTCATTAATAACGATCGTGTAGGGTACGCCATCATTAATAATGACATTACTCAGTTCATTGTTAAACATAGTCCCGTCAACATACGTACACAAAACGTACGAATACTGAAGAAAAGTAATGTCATTAGAAATGATCGTGTACGGTTAAAAAGTAATGAAGGAGTAATGATGTAATACTTTTGATGGTAATGACATTACAGGTAATGACAGTATTACTGATCGTGTAAGGTCCCCTTTAGTGAGCACCTATGACCCTAGAGGAAGCTACATACCAAATTTTCATTCCAATCCATTCGGTAGTTTTGAAGAAGTCGTTTTTTAATAACTTTGATCCCCCCAAACCCCCCTAAAATTTCAAATTTTTTCAAACCCTTTCTTAGTGAGCACCTATGGCCCTA
>JAGFPH010006220.1:9037-30151 GCA_018207615.1 Philaenus spumarius
AAAAATTCGAAATTTTTGGGGTGTTTGGTGGTCAAAGTTACTAAATCATGATTTTTCCAAAACCACCGAACGGATTGGAAGTGAAATTTTAGAAATTTTAGGGGAGATTTGGAGAGAGGTGAAAGTTACTAAAACGTTAAAAAAGAAATACATAGTGTAATTTATATTCATTGATATAATATTTTTTTGTTAATATATATTTAACTTTGATTTGTCTATCCGTGCAAAGCCAGATCGGGCTAGCTAGTATAATAATATAATACGGATGTGTGTCACATGCATCTAATATCTTCCATGGTAACATTTTCCTACTTTTGCAATTCTAAATAACCATCTCCCATGCTACTCTTGGGAAGGTATAAAGTTTCAACTAGGAGAAAGGATGTGGCAGTTATCTGATACCGTGTATTTAATAACAGTTTGAAAGTATTTCAGGCAAAGTTCTTGCATAAAGAGGCTGTTTATTGAATAGAGTGTACTGCTGGTAATAATATCTCATATGAGTTTTAACTATTCTTATACAGAAGTCCCACTATTCCGAACTAATTTTGACCGAACACGGTTCGGTTTAGCGGGAATTCGGAGTAGGCGGATTTCATGAGTAATATCAACGTATTGGCTTGTTAAGGCGTAAATTAAGTGGGGGGGGGGGGAGGACATCTGCTAGAGTCAATTCTATACAGCATTGAAAGGGTCAATCTATACAGCGTCAATTCAGAGGGAATCGAGGAGGTGGTGAACGCTCAAGCTGAACTCACATCGCACGTAGACGCGGTAAATTCTTTACTGCCAGTATTCAGTAAAATTTTTGAAAAACTTTTCTTAAAGCAACTACTTGAATTTTTAAACAAATGTAATATTCTTTATAGTGGCCAGTATGGCTTTCAAAAAGGTAAATCGACAATAGATGCTATAGTCGAGTTAATCGACTTTTTAGTGGAGGGTCTTGAGAGGAAAGATAAAGTAATGAGTATTTTTCTAGACCTTTCCAAAGCATTTGATTGTGTCGATTTCAGTTTATTGCTTAATAAATGCGAAATGCTTGGTATTAGATGTATACCACTAATGTGGTTAAACTCATTTATTAATAACAGAACACAACGTGTTAATGTTGCAGGAAGGCTGTCTAATCAGACCAAACTGAGATACGGTGTCCCTCAAGGATCAGTTCTCGGTCCGGTGTTGTTTTTTAATTTACATTAATGATGTGTCATCATCTATACATGTGGATAGCCTAATTCAGTTTTCCGATGACACAACTTTGAGCATGAAAGCAAACTCAGTTGAAAATTTGGAACCTAAGGCTTTTTTACAAGTCAATGCAACAGGTCAATACTTTGAAGAGAATAATTTGGCAGTAAATCCAGCCAAGACAAAGTATATCATTATTATTTGTTTTTTTACCTTTCTGAATATTGTTAATTGATAAAATCAAATATTAGACTTACCGTCTTCAATATTCCACTTGTTCGTCGTTTAGAACGACGGCCATTTCGGTTATTCAACCATTTTCAAGTTCATTCGGTTTCCCTTCGTCAATTTTGAACACTTTTAAGGTTTCAACATGTTTGTTTAAACTTTTGTTCACTTTAACGACGAACAAGTGGAATATTGAAGACGGTAGGTCTAATATTTGATTTTAACAAAGAATATGTATTTTAATAGTAAACAAAGCCAAAATCAGACACCGAGTGTCATATTGGGTGACAATTTGCTTGAAGAAGTGAATTCAGTCAAGTTCTTGGGTCTTATTATAGATAATAAGTTATCCTGGAATGACCAAATTAGCGGTATTAGTGCAAAGATTAGTTCTGGTATTTTTGCACTAAGAAATTTAAAATTGTATTGCGATTTGTCTATTCTATTAACTGCTTACTACGGGCTTATATATCCACATCTGAACTATGGAATTCTCCTGTGGGGAAACTCATCAGTTCAGAATATGCATAGACTTTTTGTCCGCGCAAAAGAAGGCCATTCGGCTAATAGCAGGACTGAAGCAAACAGAAACTTGTAAAAATGCTTTTGGGAGGTTTGGAGTGCTTACACTTCCATGTATATACATACTTGAAGTGTTGCTGTATTTTAAATTTAAGTGTGATCATGTCCAGAATATGGACATACATGACTACAGCACCAGACAGGCTTGTAATTATCGGGCTAGACAGCACAGGTTAAATGTGTACAGTAAACTTCCTTCACAAGCAGGTGCTGAATTGATGAATAAGCTCCCCCAAAGTATTAAAAGTTTACAAAATTATACATCTTTTAAAAACAGCCTTAGACAACTTTTGTTGTCTGGATCTTTTCACTCTGTGGAGGAGTTTCTGCACTGACTCTCTGTTTTGTGGTTAGGTGTGATTTCCTGCTTGGTCATCTATATAATTTGTTTGCTGTGTTTGTATATTTGTTTTTGAATATTTTGTAAAATTTAATTTATTAACGTTATATAATATCTTGGTTGTTATAAATATGTTATTGGTATGTGGTTGTAATTTTATATATTGTTAAAACCAAAAAATGACTTGGCCATAAAAATTGTAACTTGTCAACGGCTGTAATAAATGAAATGAAATGCTCTTGACCTCGCCTTAGTGTAGGTTTACACCATCCGTTTTTTCCTTCCGTTGCGTTACGATTCTGTTTTCTTCTAAAAACAAAAGGGAACTGTCCGTTTTGTCATCCCGCAGTCTGTCCATTAGTACAGCATCGTCTTGAAAAAAGATCGAGAAAAAATAAAATTCGCTCAAGATAACGAAAACGGAGGAGAAAAACGGTTGAACACAACCGGCAGGTGGCAACAACACTACTAGTGCCTAGCTGTTGTATCTAATCCTTCCTTCTTTTTTTGACGGACCCGGTATCCTTTTCACCAGAAGCCCGTTGCGGTAACTTCCTTCCCGCAAAATGGATGGAAAACGTGAAGGAAACAAAACCAGCTTTCATTCCAATTTGGTTTCAGGCGTTTTCATCAAGCTTAGCCTCTGCGTATGTCTCTATTTAACTTATTTGTATAACAATAAATGTACTTCTTTTTACGAACGTCTTTAATTTCTCCTGTTTTTATGTTGAAAACAATCGGTATTTTTTCTGAACTCTATTCGGAATAGGCGGATTTTCGGAATAGCGGGTTCAGAATAACGTGACTTAACTTTACTAGAAGCTGCAATATCACATTTATTTCTAGTTTTATAACGATGTTTCACATACTGGTTATCAAATTGCAATATATTTCGTTGGACATGAATTAAATTACAATACATATATAGGCAAGGCAAAGTCATAATCCCAAGTTCAGAAAATCCGGACCTACAGGATTTTCTATTTGTAAAGCCAATAATGTGCGTTATAGTTTTTTCCCTCATGTTTCCATTAGTTTGATGGGATAAGTGTCCATAGCGACAATGCATTGGCAGTAATTAATTTGTAAGACTAACTGCAAGGGTCATCCAGAATGTAAAAAACGTTTTGGTGTCAACTCCTATAAAACCGAGTGTACGTCCGTACAGATTCCTACGTACACACATGAGTAACATGTAATATAACGGCAGATTTCACCTACCATCTGTAATACAAACCCAGCGTAGATTATACTTTGGGGTTATGTTTACAACTTCAATCGTTATAATTTTTTGGGAAATTTTTTTTACTATCAGTTACAGAACTAATGTATGCTATCATATGTTATAAGATTTGCTTTGAGGTTATAAACTGAATATAAATACGGTACAATCTTTTATCATCAATAAATTTGTTTATACAAACATAAAGAAGACATGCTTATTCGTTTAACTTCGGAAACATTCGTACATCTTCGTATAGCATATAATAATAATATACTAGCTGACCTGTGCGAAGCATTCGCATTCTAACTTACTTAAATTTCACTTAATTAAAGTACACTATACTATACGATACTAAATATACAATTAATTAAAAACAGCAATGTAGTGGTGTAACGGCAGCTCTCCAGCTGGGTTGCTGGGTATTGTTATCATCAGTGTTGCCAGGAAAATATCCCTACAACTTATTACATCACTGTTACTTTCGGATTCTTTATTTCTTTTTTTTTTCTTTTTTTTTGTATAATTGTATTTTGTATATTTTTCCGGTGTAGCGGTTAAGGAAAGCTTTAAAATGATGCCTCATTCATGTAAGTTGATGATGTATTAAGGAAGTTATGGCGTACCGACAAAAAAATTGCCTTGAGAAATAATATATGTGATATACAAAATTTTAACAAATGAGACTACAGTTTTATAATCCTTTTAATTGTACACATTTACCGAGTTAAAAATCTTTGTCAGCATAGTTAGGTAGGCCTAGATAAAGTCAGTTGTTTTAAAATAATATGTTTTAAAATAATATATTTCTTATGTTTATCTAATTAATCTGCCTAGGATTTTTCACGGGGGCTTATTAGTCTATATATATAAAATTCAATGTATGTACGTTTGTCCTTTATGCGTTACCAAACCGTCCATCCGATTGCTTTGAAATTTTACATAGTAACACAGGTTAACCCTGGGAAGGTTTTAGGCCATTTACCAAAGTCCTAGGACAATTTAGGGCTACGCCCCAGTGGCCCTCAAAGTTTCAATGTTAATCTTATGGAAGGTCAATCTTAAGGAAGAAGAAGAAATATTTCTTTTGATTTTATCAGAAACAGCTGTTCGTATGAAAAGCTTAAAACAGCTGATTTTGATCAACAACTGATTTGGATCAAAAACTGAATATAATTTTAGGTTAGGTAAATCAAGCAATGAGCAGAATCCCAATATAATTTACATCGGCCCTCAGGGATACGAATTACAGGCTTTCAAAGTTTCAAATTTAGCAATAGCGAATCATTGCCGGGTCAGCTAGTAAGTAAATAAAGATGAAAGATAGTATAAAACTTGTGGTCACGATACCTTACTATACTTTTCAATGTCGCCGTAGCTGTCAAGGCACCTTCTGCTTTTAAATCGCTCGTACCACTTGTAAACAGTCTTCAGAGTTACCACATTATCACCATACACTGTTTTTAACATTTCATGAGCTTCTTTGCAGCTTTTTGCAACTTTAAAAAAAACTTGATGCACGACTGACACAGTAAACATGACCTCACTCTACCGGTTCTGGAAGCTGACTGACAAGTCTGAACATGTTTAAACTTAACAATGTCTGTTTAAACAAATCATGCTAACCGACATATTAAGATCAAATGGATCAATTGCTGCTATAAAAATTCATTGACCGTATTTTTGGAACGAAGTTCCTTAACATGGGTTGGGGTAGGAGTTAACAAATAGAAAATGTAATGTGTAATGGAAAAATGTGTTATTTATTGGTTACTATGGCAATGACAAATATAAAATACGAGTAACGAAAAGCGTTCCAAAATTGGTTGGTATGGCAATGAATGTAAATATATTCAAGAAACATGTGTTTCGGTTCATGAATTTAAATTAAGAGACGATCATTTCCGTCCGGCGTAGTTCAGATATTGACGTCAAGCGCTGAAATACATTCAATAAACATAAAATGTTTGTTCATCAGTCTAGGCTTAATGTAAAATTATTGTGTACATTTAATTTATTTTACCTACCTTAACGGCAACGTACATACAATAATTTTAGGTTAGGCCTAGAAAGTAATTATAAGTCTAGACCTAACCTAAAATTATTGTATGTAAATCGCCGTTAAGACAGGTAAAATAAATTAAACATACACACAATAATTTTAGGTTAGGCCTAGACTGATGGACCAACATTTTGTGTTTAGCGAATGTATTTACAATGAATGGGCATTTAACTGTGTTTATACCATCTTAGCTTTGATGTTATAATTAATTCTACACCTTTATTATAATAACATTAAACGTATGGAAACATTAAATATTTGTATAAAAAGCAGTCTAATAATAAACGACAATTGAAAGATTAAAATTATGTGTGTATGTTGCCGTTAAGGTTGATTAAGGAATTGAAGAAAAGGCGTGATGAACTTCGTCCATGACGGAGGTTTCACGACCGTACACATTTACTTTTTTTATCACACCTCTTATAGTATGTATTAGCTGACTATTTAACTATGTTTAGGTTTACAGTGAGAAGTTGAAGGATGACTTCCCTGCCGACCTGGCAAGGCTAAGCAATCTCGTAGCTGATGTCGTGTGTAACTGTACAGAGTTCACTGCACAAGCAGCAATTATCAATTTTTACCACATGGACTCTACTCTCTCTGGACATAAGGATCACTCGGAAATGAATATGGAAGCTCCACTTCTATCATTCAGGTGTTGTTTTAGAATTTAATTTGTTTTTATATATCTTCATTACCTCTGATGGTGTGGCCAGTAGATGAAACTAAAGTGTTTCGAAATAGCAGTAGCCTTTACAAGATGAATAACAGATCACAAGGCTGTAACAAATAGGTATATACTTTATTATATATAAACATGTGGTCCCGTATATATACTTTAGTTTGTGAAATGGTTGTTGTTGCCAACTTGTGTTTTATTTTTCCAATTAATTATTACTAACAAGACTTGTAAAATTGCAAAACGGGCACCTGAAGTGGTAATAAACATTATTTATCTAACTAAATTAATTACAAGTGAAAAAACATGCACACAGGACCTTTACCATTCCTTGGTAACGCTCTGCCATCTGAGCCTCATTGATCACACCAGATATCTGTCGATGTTATCTTACTTGTACGGTTTACTGCATTTTTTATACGAAGTTCCTTTACGCGGGTAATAAAATGTGAGCTTAACGAAAAAGCGTTATCAAATAGTAACCAATAACGCTACTATGGTAACCAATATGAAATATGTGTTTAAAAGTTAATTAAATTATCTGACTATTGCAATTAATTTTGTAATGTAGTTTCAAGAAATGGAAAGTATGTGTAATACAAACTTAGAAAAGTAAATTAATATGATTTTATATTTTGATACAAGTATTACTGTTTTTATACGTTCAATGTTATTATAATAAAGGTGTAGAATTAATTATAACCTCAAAGCTGAGATGGTAAACACAGTTAAATGTCCTTTCATTGTTATGAATAGAAATAATATGTTGGTTCATCAGTCTAGGCCTAACGTAAATTTATTGTGAGTATATTTAAATTATTTTACCTGCCTTAACGGCGACATACACACATAATTTTTGTTTTGTGCACATTTATGGCACAGTACGTTTCGAATGATATAATTTTAATCATTCAATTGCTGTTTATTATTATTTTTTATTATTTTTTTTTTTTTTTATACAAGAATTTACTGTTTCCATATGTTTAATGTTATCTATATATTAATAGGCAAGCACAAAACTTGTCGTCCTTTTTTCTCAGCTTGTGTGCATCGTAGGAGAAATTCGCGCATACCGTTAGAAAGGTAGTGTCCTGTAGATGAGCAGAATCCCATTATAATTTACATCGGTCCTCAGGGATACGCCCCAGTGGCCCTCAAAGTTTCAATGTTAATCTTATGGAAGGTCAATCTTAAGGAAGAAGAAGAAAGATTTCTTTTGATTTTATCAGGGGCACAAAAAACAGCTGTTCGTATGAAAAGCTTAAAACAGCTGATTTTGATCAACAGCTAATTTTGATCAACAGCTGATTTTGATCAACAACTGATTTGGATCAAAAACTGAATATAATTTTAGGTTAGGTAAATCAAGCAATAGCGAAGCATTGCCGGGTCCACTAGTTACAATAAAGATGTAGAATTAATTATAACATCAAAGCTAAGATGGTAAACACAGTTAAATGTCCATTCATTCTAAATACATTCAATAAACATAAAATGTTGGTTCATCAGTCTAGGCCTAACCTAAAATTATTGTGTGCATGTTGCCGTTAAGGCAGGAAAAATAAATTAAACATACACAAAAAATTTTAGGTTAGGCCTTATTGGACCAACATTATATGTTTATTGAATGCATTTACAATTCCATATTAAATTACATTAGGATTTGAAGAAAAGGCGTGATGAACTTCGTTCTTGACGGGCATCCCACGACCGCACACATTTTATTTTATTTTGAACTAATAGAGTGAATACCTTCTATGAAACAATCTTAACTCTATTCCACGGGCCATGTTTTTTCACTTGTAATTTAGTTAAATTAACCCTTGCTGGGAAAGTGTGTAAGGAGAAAAATTATTAAAAATCATTTATCTATATCAATCTACTATTGGAAACTTACAAAATTATAATTTCAATTTTTAAAACTTTGTCCAATACGATTCTGGTTTCAGTTTCGGACAAAGTGCGATATTTCTTATCGGAGGTGAAACTCTGGAAGAGGAACCAACAGCCTTGTTCCTGCATAGCGGTGATATTGTGATCATGTTCGCACAGGCTAGGCTAGCCTATCACGGAATACCAAGGATTGTAACAGCGGCTACTAAACCTTGGCTTGCACAAAGTGGCGAAGGTGTAACTGAAGATCAGGAACCATTCAACAGTTATTTAGAAACTTCGAGGATAAATATGAATGTGAGGCAGGTGTTATTACCAGGCCAGAAAGAAATAAAATCGTGACACAACTTACTTTTGTATGTTCTTTCTTCTATAAATCATTTGTCGTTTTTCCACTCCCTCTATTTCCATAAGGACTCTTCCTTTATCTTCCAGAATATTAATTTTTTTATATCCCATTTAAGTTTTATATCTGTTTCTTGCAGGTTTTCACAAATAGAAACTATTGTTTTGTTTTATTTATTTAATTGCAACAGTAACCTTTTTTATTATTATTCGGACATTTGCGATTATTTGCGCGTTATAATACACGATGATTTGGGAATATGAATCAACTCCCGGTATCAAGTGACTAACAACTAAGGGAACATAAACCTAGAGATCTAGGCGTATGTAAAGAAACCAATGTAAAACTAAAATATACCACTAACCTTAACCATGTACGTATTGTATCTGAAACTGAGAAGTCAGACACAGACCTGACATCAGAGCGTGTTGACAATCTGTGGTCAGAACAACAACTGGCCGGGTGTCGAGAGAATGGCGTATTGTTCATTAAGTTTAGTTTCCTAGCCTTCGATCGAGGTAAAACCCCACGTGGGGATTCAACTGGTAAAAGTTCACATCCGATTTGAGTCGACATCCGGTAGCCATAAGGTGTTCGCCTGTTAACTGTGATTTTAATGTGTTGTTGTTTTATGTATTTTTACTTAATGTTTTGACGACCTCCATTCGCGAGATATTCTGATGATGGGATAGACGTCCCGAAACGCGTCAAATAATTAAACAAATTAACACAACCTAATAAACTCAATAAATTTTAAATTGAGTTATGTCTATATTATGGTTTATTGTGTGGTTTTAGTATGTCAAATAAATATTAAGGTACTGTACTATTATGTTAAAATTTCAGCTTGTTTTTTATTAGTACTAGGTAAGTAACTTTATAAAGTACAATATTTTTGGTTTAAAGAAAAAATGTTACCTTTGAATTTCATTCAAACTGTTTGTAGGATGAACATGGTTGTTTGATGTAAGTGTTTTACATTGATGCTGTAAGACTGGATATAGTCTGATTTTTCCACCTCAATTTTTACTTTCTCCCCCTATACCATAGTATATGGAGAAAGTATTGTATTCGTCAAAATTTTCGAGTTTGAGTTTTTGGTGGAAATATCCGTTTTGGGTCCCCCTGAACCTAAAAAAGTGGTTTTCGGAGTGATGTCTGTGTGTGTGTCTGTATGTGTGTCTGTGTGGATGTTATCAGACCTAGCGTCTAAACCAGTCGTCCGATTTTGATGAAATTTGGTATGGAGGTACTAATCCACATTATCTCCAGGCGTTTTTTTCATTTTTGTGAATTTTTAATTTTTAAGGGTAATTTTCCCATAAAAACACTTAAAATAACGTAAAAATCAACTTTTCTCAAAAACGGCTCTAACGATTTTGATTAAAATTTTATAGTTTATTAGGGACCTATAGTACTATAAACTGTAAAATTTTAATCAAAATCGTTCGAGCCGTTTTTGAGAAAAGTTGGTTTTTCCGTTATTTTATGGATTTTTATGGGAAAACAACTTTAATACAAAATCACCTCTCCTACCCCACCCTACAAGTCACCGTGACGTTTAATAATTTAAATATGTTTGTGAGAAAGTATGTGCCAGTTCCTGGTACCGTTTATTTTTTTAAAGCAATGAAATTAACTTATTGTTTTCTTTTACAATATATTAAAATTTAGTATTACAGTATAAGTAATAGTTAAAATCAATTTAAATATTTATCTATATGTCCAGAACTTATAAAAGATTTTTCGAAAAGTTCAAATGAATAATTAATAACTCATGTATGAAATTTGATTGGATATCAACTACTTGGTAAAATTGGATTGGTATTCGCTAATTTACTTTACCAAAATTATATTACAATTTATCTTCTTGGCAGTGGCGGCTCGTGAGTAAAATGCTGGGGGGGCACACACCACCGGGGTGTTTGAACATTTTGTGTATTTTAGTGAGTTTTTAAGGCAATCTAGGTATTAAATTTGTGATGCCATATGTTTCTGAAATACTTATCATATGTAAATCTGAAACTCTACGTACATACCTTTAGTTATATTGCTTGTAGCAGAAAGTCCATCCTTCTTTCCGACTCACTAAATACGTCGCTCTGCGCATGCTCGGACGCCGTCCAAAGCCTACCATAAGGCACAAGCTTAGACGCGTCATAGCACCAGCAGCCCCCACCACTACCACTCTTCATATAACTGCATGGTAATGGATTGGGACGTTCTGGCCAGCGTCCCACTGCTACAAATCCAAACTTCTCGCGCTATTTTTGCGTGTTTTTTTCCTACATTTTCGATGTATGTGATTGAAAAAAACACTTTAGTTAATTAGATGTATAATTATAATTGAATGGGTATTTAATTTTTTTTTCTTTTCAAATCTTTTGGAGGGGCGGCGTCCGAGAGCCCTTATGGGTAAACCGCCACTGCTTCTTGGTTTGTTTAGGTATTTGAAATCATTAATAGCTATATAATCTTCTTATTAGCAAATGTATAAAGGAAAGATGAGACCTTTATAAAGAGACTATTGCAGTGACTCTTATGGTGAGACCTAAGGTCGCGAGTGGTCAATGAGCAACGTAATCTGGAGTGTCATTAAAAATTGTTTATATATATATAATTATACTAGCTGGCCCGATCCGGCTTTGCACGGAAATAAAAGTTAAATGTATATTAACCCTAGAACCGGCAATGTTAACGAAAATGGATTTTTTGGCATGTGCAAGCATTTATTCAAAAATTCGCCAAAAATAGTAAATTAACCCCAATCCAAAAGTGTTCCATAGCTTTTTTGTAGAGAAAGGTTCAAAGAATTTGTATATGCCAGTAAAAAAATTATAGATGTAAAATTTAGAAAGTTATTAGCTCAAGAAACAAAACATGTTCAGTTACGAAAAATAAAAGTTCAACTTTAAGTCTACATAAAAAGTAGTAAACATTTTTTGTAATTTTTTCCATAAATGTAAAAAAGTTTCGTAATTTAGTTCTAAATAGGACCAAACATTTTCGGTAAAATCCAATTTTTATGATTATAACTAAAAAGTAAAAAATAAAATAAATGAAAAAATTATGGAGATGGCAAGTTGTTGAAATACTTCCCAATTTAAAATTTTTTAGTGACGTAAAATTTATCATAGTTCTGGAAAATTTCAATACAAAGGTCTTTCCATGCTTCCTGGGTCTTAAATTTATCCTTGTATTTTTCTCCAGTTTTGTCTCACAGCACTGGTTTAGATTGCACTGAAGAACTCAGCCAATCCACATCAGCGTCAGGAAAACGGGTCATATTTATCAGCAAACTTAAAAAAGAAATAGAGGTCCACTCGCTATCACAGGTTAAAACAGAAACTGAACCGCCCCTGTGTAAAAGCGTTGATTGCTTTCTGTTCCCTGGACATGTGTTCGTACCTTACAGAAACCTATTCGGTTCGAGGGAGTATTCGTTGCTGTACGGTTTCTATTAGGTACCAAATAGAAACCGAAGCACTATTTCACACTTGTCGGCACCGACCGAAAATTAACCAAATGGAACCTCATACGTGTGAAACAGGCCTAAGGGTGTGCGGGATCCCAAAAATTTGGTCAATAACATATATCATTACGGCATTACTAGGCGGGTGTTTGTGAAATCGTTCTTGAAACTCTACAGCAGTTCAAAACAAACTAAGACTACCGGAACCACCTGATCTGTATGAGCTACAATAACTTTCTCTGGTAAGAACCATTGAGTCTAACTAACCTCAAACAAGAAAGCAATAACTGGAGGATCAAGGGGGGACTGTGGGGGCTGCAATCATCGTTGTAAAATTGTAGTTGTCTAAATCAATTGATGCCACATGAGAAAGCACAAGGAAATGACTCAAACTCGTAACTTTTTTGAGGCACGTAACACCACTGGATTTGTCAAGATTTGAATTTTCTACGACAATCTTCCAATCTTTCATCACTTTTGTAATTTCTTAGATGTGATTTTTTCTGTAAACCCTTACAATTGGACAGTTTTCAACCAATGAAAAAGCACATTATTTATTACAAATCAATATATGTGTATAATGATTTTTATAATGACTTGAAGTGGAAGTTCTATATTTTCGTTTGATATAAGGAAAATCTGATTCGGTGTTCCGATGCTATTCGGGTATTTCCGTGAAATACATACATTTCTTCAACAACCTAGGTTGTTAGACGTTATTTTTTGCCACTGTCTACAGCGCGGCAGCGTCTGGCTGGAACTTACCGGTACTATACGTTTGTAAGAGTTTTGTTTAGGTGTTCCAATTTAGCAAAACAAAATGAAATAAGTTTATAGATTAAGGAATTTTAAATTTTCAAGTATACAAGTTCAATTCTACGATTTATTCTCTAAAATTTGTTATAATAAAATTTCATTTTTGGGTACAGCACATTCCTTAATTCCTATTCAAAATGGGTGCTTGTGAAATACTCTAAAAAGACGTTTTCAGGCACGGTATTCCAAAAAGATATTCTATACCCCCGGAATAGGAGACAGCCTCCCCCCCTCCTTGAATACCGGCTCATGGCCTGGAACAATCAAGAATGTAATAAGCTGTTCTAAAAACCAACCACTACTGCTTTCACTCCAGAACTGTTTATTTTGGCTCTTAAAGTAATATAAATAAAATGTAATGAATAATGTAAAACAGAATACATTTTTATTTAAGATCCATCCAGTAAACTTTTATATGAGGTTTTTGTAACTAAATAACAAATCTGCTGTCGATAATCTCTTTTATTTATAACAAACAATAACAATAATTTATAATACAAATTTATATAAATTGCTATTTCATTAACAAAACAAAACGATTACAGAACAATCTCTAAAGCCTATTATTTTGTTGAATTAATGTCCAAACAAAACTTGTTGTAGGCTAGTAAATCATTTTTTTATTCTATTCTTTGGTAAAAAAAAGTTTATTTTCGTAGACGTATTTACCATTTGAACAACATTTTGCTACTTTAAATGATGAGGATTTGGTGATGGGAAAAATTAGCTTAAAACTTGCAATTTTCTAATTATTGTGGCCAACAATAATAATTTTGAGGTTTTCTGAAAAGAAAATGTTTGTAATATATGAACAATTTTTTTCTCATGCTAAACTATATAACCTGTATGTTATGGGGGAAAACATCAAAGAATAATTCAACATTGCTTGCATTCAAATTATTTCCGTGGCCTAGCAAAATTGTATCTAGAATTATTCGATGCCCAATAACAGTCTTCGCTTTAAACTGTTCAATATCTCTAAAAGTATAAAAAGGAACGTGCAATATTTTTTGTTTTATCTAAAATTTATTTTCATTAAAAATGAGGTATAAAAGAGACATAATTGTTTGCAAAATGTGTAATTCACATGATTTATCTCTGAAAAGGGCTTAATAAACTGTAGCATAATGCAGTGAGACATATTATCATTTCATCTAGCCTACCATGTAAAAATGTCAGATGACAAACGGTTGAAAATTAGATATGAAGCAAATAATGTCACCTGATTAAAACATAATAACTTCCGAAAACTAACACGTCAGCACACGCCTTTATTTTAATGCACCAGGGCATGCCTTATTAGCAAATTGCTCACAAGTGGTAAAAACCGTTCCCCAGTGTTTATTATTTGATTAATATTTAAAAATCTATTTTTACTTTCTCTATTGTCTTTAAGGATTAATTAAAGCATCTTAGTTACATTAAAATTTAAAAAAAGTGTTAGTAAAAAAATTACATATTTTTGATTAGCCTAGGCCTACACAAATTTAAGATATTTGTATTACGCAATAACACTTCTCTTTGGCAACTTTCCGCAATTCTTGAATTTTGCAATGATGCGATTGCACGCCCTTTAGCAATTTTTCGCAGAGCTACTTTAGGATTTAAAAAATAATTTACCACAAAATGATGACAAAATAAGTGTAATTGGTACTTTTTATATACAGTAAAAATGTATACAAACTTTTGTGATTGTCAAAAACTATTCTTATAAATAAAATAAAGGATCAAGTATACATTAATAAAAGAATAAATAATTAATCTGTCACCACAACCAAAAAATCATCATAGCTATAAAAATAAAGAACTGAGATCTTATCGACCAAAACGAGAGAACTACTTTTATAATTTAAAAAAAATTTACGCTCAAAATAATTTTGACAAAATAACTGTATTAGTACATTTTGTACAGTTGTATTTATATTTAGAACATGTAATAAAGTTAAATGATTTTAAAAATTAATATACATTTTTGAGATACGCGGCATAACGCCCGTTTGCACATTGCTCACTCACGACACTAAACCAACTACACCAGGGCTCTTCCGTTAGCAAACTGCTTGTCCGACTGAGCACCTCATAGATCAATCCCCAACATTCCTAGAATAGGCCATTGACAGGTGTGTCAGGGGCAAACATAATAAACGGAAAATCTGAGGGAGGATAAACCAGCACCATAGGCTGTGAAATTAATACAGAAGGAAGAGTGAGAGGGCGGCAATTTGTGCGTGCTGACGTGTTAATAAAAAATATAGAACCTTTCCAAAAAAAAAGCCCTTTATATTTAGATAATTTACATAATGAAAAAGTAGAAACTATAAATAGTAGGTAAAGAGATTTATTTTTTATAATTGTTTATTACTTTGTTTTACTAATGTAGACAGTATATTTAAGTGAAACTGTGAACAAAGGTGGAGCTCCTGGTTTCGTTTCTAACTTTCCAAGCTATAAGAGAAATCCCATATGAATTATGTAATTTCACTAATGCAATAATCCTGCTGATTACACGAGTTATATTCAAATAAATTAAAACAGAGACAAGTTTATTAACTAATATAGAAATCTTGTCATAAATAATCAAAATACTTTGGACACAGTAACAAATAAATCCAATAAATAATCTTAACCTTTCTTCCATTCGAACTGACAGTTGCGTTACAAAGTCAAAACACATATTCAGTTAGAGCTCAGCTAAACATGTCCTCTGAAAGCTTCCAGTGATTCCAAGTAATGCTCTATTTTCTCCAGCAAGTTTGTAGCTACTCCGGCAAACAATTCCCACTGTTGATATTCCTGACTAGACGCTGTAGTGTCGTCTACTTCTGCTCCATCGGGAATCTCAAATAATCGCTCTTCATCTAAAACCCACAGGAAATAATGTTGCAGAAAGAAATTACAAGTTCTGTAATAGCATTGGGGGAT
Source organism: Philaenus spumarius (assembly GCA_018207615.1). NCBI lineage: Eukaryota > Metazoa > Arthropoda > Insecta > Hemiptera > Aphrophoridae > Philaenus > Philaenus spumarius. The sequence continues at coordinate 24,791 of JAGFPH010006220.1, forward strand.
CCAGAAGGGGCGCTGTGGGGGTTGCAGCCCCCTCCTTTGGGTTATTATAATTTCTGTTTAACCCTCTAAGTGGCAGACTGCTCAATTGAGTAGTCTCAGACAACACAACTTGTATCGAATAATTTCAACCACTAAATACTATCCAATTGCCATAAAATCAAAGCCATTGGAAAGCAAATGTTTTAACCCTCCAAGTGCTGACTATATTGCTCTTTAGTGCTATGGGTTTTTTTGGTTCCGTGAATGCTTATTAACTAAAATCATTATAAAATACTCACTAACAGTAAAGTAAGACTTATTATACATAATTTTAATCACAATTACATGCTCTTTACAGTAAAAGCTTTAACAGGCTTACCTTATAATTTTTATACTTCTTTTTGTTGACAAAAATAAAAAATAAAAAACATTTTGTGTTCTAAAACCACTCACTCAAAATATGTAAACAAAAGTAATTTAGAAAATCCAGTATAGCCAAAAGTTGCACAATTTTGTGGTGAATAGAAATATACATAACACTACTACTTTGCTGTAAAAAACTTTTTGTCTATAAAAAAACTCAGTTTTTTTATAAAAAATGACTTTTCCGCACAAAGAAGAAAAACTTGCCTCTAAAGATATAAAAGTACTGCCTAGGCTCAATATTTATGGTTTTAATTTGTTATAAAGGAATGACACGCACATTAATGATATAAAGAAGAAAAAAATATTTACAGTTCAAATTCTCTAAAAGTCACTATTTTCAAACGCACCTCTAATAGCTCTTGAATTGCTAAGTTCACTCATAATTACTTCAAAAATGAATAAACATTTACAAAAACAAATAAAAATAAACTGAAACTAAAAATGAATAACAACTAGTGGATAAACAAACATAATCCGAGTTCCGAGCGTCTATCTACGCGTACTACACGACTAGATAGTTGATTTGACAATTCTGCCGAAGGTTTGTTTGAGTTGATATCGCTATGAAACTCTGAATTATAATAAAATGACTCTTTCCAAAAACAACCATACATAGAAGTATCCGATTGTATTAAAAATAGCGGTGTCGTACACATTTACAAAATGTGTTGCGCAAACGTTGCACATGCGACGTTAGCACCGTAAGGCGACTTTTATACATCGCATATGCGACGTTAGCACTTGGAGGGTTAAACTTTAATTTTTATATTCACAAATTTGTTCTAAAACGTATATTTACATATGTAATCATCATTGTCTAAATCAACTGATACCGCGTGAAAAAGCACAAAGAAATTACTCAAACTCGTATTCTTTTAAAGACACGTAACAGTTAGATAGACTTGTTTGGAGAAGAAAATAAGGACACCATTGGGTTCGTCAAGATTTGAACTTTCTACCTCAGTCTTCCAATCATTCGTCACTCTTATAGTTTCTTAGATATGAAAGTTTTCTGTAGGGAAACATTTGCAATTATAGTTTTTCAACGAATAAGAAAGCACATGTTCCAATCGATGTATCTATTACAAATCGATATATTTGTATAATGATTTTTACATCGATTTGAAGAGGAAGTTCTTTATTTTCGTTTGATATAAGGAAAACCGGATTTAGTGTTCCGACTTCCGATGCTATTCAGGTATTTCCGTGAAATAGGTACATTTCTTCAACGCCCTAGGCGCGTTAACCATTACCTTTTCCGATTGTCTACAGCGTCTGGGTGGAACCGTATACTGTACGTGTGTGAGAGTTTTGTTCAGTTATTCTAATTCAGTGAAACAAAGTGAAATAAGTTCATAGAACAAGGCTATTTAAAGTTTTCAGGAATACAGTTCAATTCTATGATTTATTCTCTACAATTTGTTATAATAAAATTTAATTTTTGGGTAAAGCATATACTCCTTAATTCCATTCAAAATCGGTGCTCGTGAAATAGTATAAATGATGTTTTCAGACACTGTATTCCAAAAAAATATTCTATATCCCCGGGATAGGAGACAGCGAGCCATGGCCCCCCTCTCCCCCCTTGAAAACCGGCTGTATCCACCCATGTGTAATAGCCTGAAATTTTATTAAAATGCTCTCACTCTGAAAAAAAGAACGCATAGGCAAAAGAATACTAAAATTCCACTCACCCAACAAGTCGACAAGGACTGATAATAGTCGGTTTGTAGCTTGAATGCCGAGAGCCGCGTAGAGGTGTGTAGAATCAATGCAGAAGTTCCATAGAGCTTGGCAGATAAGGCTGGCTAATTTCCAATCACTTTCTCCATACTTTTCCAGTATTGAGATTAATCTGTCGGAGAACAGACAAAAATAAATCACAAACTTAATAAATATACCTGCATAACAAAACTGAATATTGGATAATCTAAAAATGATGTACTGTGGATTAATGCGAAGAAAGAAATGGATGAAAGCTGATGGCAAACTTGGATTAAACTAATCATAAGAGAAGTGCGCTCAGAATTGTATTGGTATCTGGGCAGAAGACTGCTTTTTTGTTGGGTTCACAAGTATGTAGAATCTGTGATTGGACTTTATTCTAAAAACTAGTACAGTAGAGTCCCATTATTCCGAACTAATTTGGCCCAAACACTGTTTGGTTTAGCGGGAATTCGGAATAGGCGGATTTCATGAATAGTATCAACGTATTGACTTGTTAAGGCGTAAATTAAGTGTGGGGACGTCTACTAATGTCAGTTCTATACAGCGTTGATCGGTTTGGAGGAAAGCGAGTAGGAGGCGAACGCTCAAACTGAACTCATATCACACGTAGACGCGTCAAATGCTCTTGACCCTCGCTCTAGTGTAGGTTTACACCATCCGTTTTTTTCCTTCCTTTGCGTTACGATTCCGATTTCTTCTAAAAACGGAAGGTAAGGTATAGGTTGTTTGAAATGTGTGTTTTTCATCCCGCAATCTGTCTGTTAGTACCGCATCGTCTTGAAAAAAGATCGAGAAAAAAATAAAATTCCTAGATAACGAAAATGGAGGAGAAAAACGGTTGAACGCAACTGGCACATGGCAAAAACACTACTAGTGCCTAGCTGTTGTATCTAATCTTTCCTTCTTTCTGAAGGACACAGTATCCGTTTGGCCGGACGCTTGTTGCGGTAGCTTCCTTCCCGTAAAATGGATGGAAAATGTGAAGGAAACAAAACCAGCTTTCATTCCAATTTGGTTTCAGGCGTTTTCATCAAGCTTAGGCTCTATAAGTGTCTCTATTTGATTTATTTGTATAACAATAAATGTACAATAATTACCTTTTCTTAGATGCTGTCGTAGAATCCTTGTTTTTGTCGTCAATTTTATAACATGACAGCCGTTTCAACTATTTTTTCAGTCATTATCAAATATTTGCGGTTCGAACATTAATTTGTTCAACATTAATTTAAACCACTACACATAATTACATATACTAGGGGAGACCCCTGCGTGCTCCGCACGCCAACCCCCGGTGCGACCTTCTAAAAACATATGTTATGTTTTATTTATAATAAAAGTGTAGGACTAAGATGGTAAATAATGTTAAATGTTCAAATCAAATTATTTCTTATATTTTATAACAGCAGTAATAATAAAGGTTAAAAGAACCAGTAAGGCTCAGGTCTACACTTAATCAAAAACCTAAAAAAAAAAGTTATAAATAATAACCTCAAAACTAAGATGGTAAATAATGTTAAATGTTCAAAACAAATTAGTTCGTAAATTTTATAATTTGAATAAATAATTCATTTCCTCCCTTATAAAAATCAATATTTACTTCCACAAAGCAGCTGTATTAGTTAGTTTCTTATTATAAACAGCTGTTTTGTATTAAAATGTTTTTATAACCTTCTGAATACTGTAATCATCGTTATTTACATCCACGAAATCAGCTGGATTAGTTTGTTTCTTATTATAAACAGCTGTTTTGTATAGAAATGGTTTTTAAATATTTTCCATGTTCATCTTATGGGGAAAACCCGACCTTTGAGATTAGCTCACGCCATTAAGGATAAGAATTTTTGACATCTAAAACCTTATTGCAAAACTACGAAATGAGACGAATTTTTTGAAACCTCAAACATTAAAATTGGTCCAGAAATAAGGGAGGAGTTGTGTTTACAAAAACGGCTTCACGTATTATATATAAAGATATACAAAAGACACTACAATGTACATTGAACACATATAAAATTTAAATTTAACTTCGACGGTGTGGGAGTCATCAGCACGTGCTATTCGCATCGAGTTTAAACTCGTACTGTTGAACGATATAAGGATTTAAATTGGCGTAATTAATAAGCGCTGGTTGCCGGTGAGATGCTTCCTGGTATCAACTGCCCTATATATATTTTTGGGCACTCGTCACATTTGATTTTATATATTCCGTTGCCATCGAATTTGTCATATGTTTTTGTTTTTGATGGCTTCATAATTTGCCCAATGTTGTTGGAAGTTCTATAAGCGATATTGTATCCTTGTTTATTGCATTCTAAGGTTTTTTAAGAATACATTTTGTGTTTTTCACGACCTTGTAGCCCGTCTTGTTCACCCAGAATCGATCGAAATATAAAACACCATAAAATTCGCAAAGCTAGTTCGACCGCTGCAAGCTAAGCATTTCATAATCTGAGGCCACACAACGTGAGTTTTTCTTCTGTTTGCGAAACGAAGCAACGCTTGGCAAACAAATTCGACTAATATATTATTTCGTACACGCAACCAGCTATTCAGTGCCTTCATGAGTAGAGCAATTGCCTACACAGTTGCTTGAAACCCTAAAGCATATAAACTTAATTTTGAAAATTTGTTCAACTCATATTCACCTGCGTGATCAAATTATTTTAATACTACACCTACTGTTCATACACATGTACTACCTAGCTACACCATTGTCCTCTTTGAACGCAAGACGTTTGTCCCAATCTGCCATTAAATTCACAAGAACACCAGTAGTGGTACATAATAGCTCTCTGTTATCCTTCTCCAGACATCTGACAAGCTGGCACACACCTGGTAAACAATATTCAACCATCAGCTGATTTAATTTTACAATGTCCTAATCGCTATCGAGTGTTGGTAACAAAGAACAAACCTCCTGTTTCTAACATATAGTCTCTTGTTTCTTTATTCCGTGTTAGATTCCCAAACACACGTGTTATCTCCACGAGGCATTCCTCATTCGCTGTCATCATGAGAGTGCTCAGTGCTGTAACAAGAGAATTACGTTCATAATTTATATGCTTGTTTGAGATATTCTCAAAAACTAATTAATAGATTGTGATAATTTTTCAAGTTAGAAAGTATATATTTTCTCCAGAAGTGTTAAGTTTTTTATCATTGCAACTAGTGCTGTGTAGGTTACAAGTGTATAACTATAATATAAATCATAACTTGGTTATGCATGAT
>JAGFPH010006220.1:45151-59455 GCA_018207615.1 Philaenus spumarius
AGCACCTATGGCCCTAGAGGAAGCTACATACCAAATTTCATTTCAATCCGTTAGGTAGTTTTTGAGAAATCGTGATGAGTGAGTCAGTGAGTGAGTGAATGAGTGGTATTTCGCTTTTATATATATAGATTACATTTAAGTTACAATTATAAATAATATATCAAATGAAAGAGCGACGCAAACAGTTTTGCATTCACTGTTTCCTCTGTCTTCTGTTAGAAAGCGCTAGTAGTAAAGATGGCGACTAGTGAACAGAAAGCTGTTTGTGTTTTACAGTTTGCCAGGACTGAATCTTTAGTTACAGTGCAATGTGCGTTCCGTATTAAGTTCAAATGTAATCCCCCAAGTCATAATAACATCAGTAGGTGGATTTCATGTTAAAATTTAATGTTTAAGGATTGTTTACATGTATTTAGTTTCAATTAGGTTAAGTATTTGACGAACCACCTGTTCTGAAGAGTACCTGCAGAATGTTTTGTGCTAATATAGTATGTCTATGTCTACTTCCAATTGCTACACAGGTGAGCATTGAGGCTTGCCAAAATCATTACTGTCTGTATGACAATATTTTTGACCAGCTTGTTGCCCTATTACAAGTGAATACACGGCCTTCTTGGTCGTCTAGAGTACATAATAAGGTTACAGTATAGTATAGTTACCTAAAATATTGGTGTTCAAAAACAATTTGTCATTCTTGTCGTGGCGGGAAACTTTGAAGACCAACTTGCAAACTGCTGAAAGGTTCTGTCCACTGACGCGCAACTGTAAACAATAAATAAATCAAATTAGAACAACATTTAAAATTTCGACTTCGTTTTAGACATTCAAACACTTTTGTACAGTTTTCACTGTAGTCTTTGAACAAATTTAAAGAATTTTAATATTCATTGCTACTGTTCTTCTGTTGATTTTGGTGGATGTTAAGCTGTACTTAAATAACTATGTAAACAATTTATCTTTTAAATTTTGTTTAGTTTTATTTTGTCCGATATTTCAACTAGAAATAAGCCATCTAAGCGAAGAGATTATTAAAACATAGTAGACAATGTTGTGTAGTGATAGTATGATTAAACAAACTCTAACACTCCGTAGTTATAACTATCCCAAGCGGAGTGGTATCCAGGAAAACTGGAAGGAACTGGAGGTACAACTGTGGGTAAAACTCTAATGTGGCCGTACTCCATGGGTAGATACAATCCAGTAACCCAATCAACCTTTTTGGGACTAACCGAAAACTAGAAAAACAATATCAATCATCACATCCAAATCAATATCCATAGCGGATCCCTTTCACCGACTAGTTCAGGTTCTAAGTCTTCTCGAGTCCACGAGAAAAACACCCCGTCTGACAATGCTTATAAGAGACTTATTTAAAAAAGTTAATGTCCTACAAATCTGGTAAAACGTTTGACAACTTCCCGACAACATTTCTCTTGTAGAAATTTGAACAGCAGAAAATTAAATTAGAAAAATTAAAAAGTTAAATAAAAACTGTGAAAATAAACAAAAAAATATGTAAGCTCAAATTTAATTTGAACCGAAGCATACTGAGTCGGGGTGAAAATAAATTGCAGGTCCGAACTTAAACGCTGAACTGAGTGGCTTGTGACATACTTCAAATAAAAATAAAATTTATTTCCATAAATTAATTTTCAGGAAAAACCTTGAACACTATCAAAATTGGTCAACAAGTTAATCGATCATTTTTACGTGATGATATATCAATTCTTCCAACAATTAAATTGATTATCTTTATTTAAAATTCGTTACATTCCATAAAACTAAATTTATGTAAATTTGTTAAGCTTAGCTGACCAATTCAAACAATATTCTTGGTTACATTTCATTCAAAACTTACAGTAAGTAAAAGTATTTTTATAACAAGGGGAACTTTTAATTCCCGTTATATAAGGTACAAATATTTACTGACTTACAAGCAGAGCGACTCTAGCAATCTGTAGAAGTAGTACTTCGGAGGCTGTCTCGACAAATTTATAAGCTGTCTTCAAAACTTGAGATTTGAGCTTGTTGTTTTTTGATGTTGCAACGGATTCACGATCCAAACATCTGTATAGTTTCTCGAATAAATCTACGATCTCAGTTTCTTTTCCAGCTGGAACAAGAAATTAATAAATAAGTTAGCAATTACAAAACCTATAACTTCATTTCTTATTTTTCAATTATTGAAAAACTAAACAAAGTTTAGAAAGGATATTCAAATAAACACACACTGAATCAAGTAAAATAAAGATAACTAACATAAACATAGTTATTTAATATGTTTTAGAGTTAAATTACTTGCATCTTGATGTATTTTACTTAATAAATCATTCAAAAACCTGAAATAGCCTAAACAATAGACTAATCTAGTTTCATTTTATAATGTAGGCCTACAATTTACAAAAGAAAAAAAAATACAATCTCTTTATATTTATACCTACGTACTGAATGGTTTTTAAACACAAAAATATAAGTAGGTCTGTAAAAGAAGTATTATTTTTGTTAAGTACGGTATTTATTTGAATATTACCTCTTACTTTTTAGTCTCTATGCCTTTACTTTATTGTGCCAGCTAGTCTAACCAGCAACATAACACACTTAAGACGATTGCCAGAACCTATTGTGATTGGTGTGAATGAGAGCTTGTTTTACTCTTGAGAATTTTTACTTGTACCCAGAAGACTATTCTGGGTTTTGATGTAAGATTTTACATCACAACATGCTTGTCTATCAACCATCTCATTTTCTTTTCCAATCTCGGCTGTTGCTCAGGCCAATATGGTTGAATTGATAATGGCTGACGAAACGGGAATAAACAAAGCAGATATAATGGGAAGAGGTATGTGCGTTAGAGATTGTATGGCTCATTTGATTCAGTTCTGAAAGTTACTCCGTAGTTTCAAATAAATCTATGCTGCCCTTAATGTTTGCTTACAAACAAAAAAGCTTGGAAATCTTTTGGAGTGGGATATGTTATAGAAAAAGGCAGCTAAACCAATACCAGTTAAGCAGGTACCAAAGTTGCTTTATTAGCAAATAAAACTGGCATCAAGGCAACAGGGAACCTACCCTCAAACTTCTACAATGGGAGAAGGTTTTGTACAACTATTTCAGCCGAATGAGAATTCTGTTTTCTCGTAAGTCTCCTATTCGAACTTCTTGAATTTCCGGTTCAGGTACTGTAACACCAGAAAAATGATACGCGCCATACAAAATTGTTGTATCAGAATTTATAAAGTCAGCTAAACTGAAAAAAAAAACTTTCCAGGAAAATGAAGTTATGAATAGAGACAGAAGAAACAGCAGACCTTACTACAATGGAGTTGCTATGCTGCTTTTGTAAGAGCAAAAACGTTTCACAAGGCTCCAAATGGTGTTTGCTATTGACTCTCAAACAGCCATAAAGGTGCTCAAAAGTAACATCCCTATATATTGTCAGAGAGCTTACAGAAGAATCGGTAATATGGCTGCAATGCATAACAAGCCACACCATCGTTCCTGGCACATAACATCACTAATCCTAATCCAACAGCTGTAGCATCAGCTAACTGGTAGATCGATTGATCAGTTAATAGATATATTGAAACAACAGTGTCAGGAAACCTTGCAGCTAAGGGACCAATCTCCCAAAACATCTGGAGAGAGCAAAAGCAGTCGCTGAATTTTGCTCGACTTCCTTCAGGATTGGATTGGCGAAATACAACATTTGTCATCTAAATTACACAGCCAGGGTGGATGACCAGTAACTCAAGACCTGCCCTCACCTCAGAGACTTACCTCCGAATATAACCTGCTTGTACTGGAAAGATGTTGACGATTGGCTGAATTTTCCACGGATAGGCGTCAGCTAAAGTAAAGTAAGTTAATGACTCATTTAAAAATAACAAATAAAATAACTATCAAGTATTTTAAAACACACACAGTAGCCTACTTTTTACATACAATATATAAGTGATATTTTACACGCAAACCTCCAAAATAAATGGATTTTTACCCCAAAAATGAAACATAAACGTCTAGAAATGTGTGTTAATACGTATGATAATTTATGCCTATTTGATTATTGGTGCAAAGTACATACATTCCTTGGGGACCTTCTGCAGCTGTTCCAGAATACTCGCAGTTGTGTCATCAGTAGTTTCTTTCTCTAAATCATGGGCGATAGCTCGAGCCTCGTTGATCTGGTTGTCATGCGCCACCGTATCAACCTCCGACATCTTATTCTCCACAGGCGGTTGTTTAAACAATGGAATTACTTTACCGTTGAGATTTCTACCGTTTTCTCCGTGCAACGAAACGGTGAGTTCTTTTTGTTTTGTAATTTCATTACATTGATCATTCGACTGAAACTTTAGGAACAAACTGTTAGTTTCATTAAAATATATTTACTGTAGTAAAAATTAGAATGTTTTTAGCAAATAATTTTTCAACCAACTTTGTAAAAATACAGTACATTCAAAGTCAAACTAAGTACTGTAGAAAACATTTAGTTCTTGTCACTTTGTTCTATTTTAAATTATTTATTTGTTGTAACCAGCTGTTAAAAATAAAAAACTATTCCCCAAATCTCCTTCGAGGAATTATTAATTTGTGAAAATAAAACTAAATATAATCAAATAAATTACAGTAAAACCTGACACAACAGTTATGTGATATCAGGACCCTCAAATTTCCGGCCGAGTCACTGTCACTACTAAAGTTGGATAAATCAATATTTTTGGATAAGAAATCTACAGTATTTACTCGCAATCTCCCACATATGAGGGGGGGAAGGATACAGCGCATCTCAGGAGTGCCCATCCCAAGGAATACCGCCAAAACCTGCCTGTAGGTTCCCTCTCAAATATTTCACCCACTAAAAATCATTAGAAAGAAACTGTTTCAAACTTTAATTTTTCTAGATATTCATGTCTTTGAAGCTAGCCAAGCCATTTTTCGCAAATCAAAAAATGAAAGTTGTGCTGCGATGGGCTATCTCTGTGCTGCTTGTGCCAAAATTTTTTTTTTAAATTCTCAAAAATGGCAGATTTATGAGCAAAAAAACTAATTTTGCAAAAAAAACAGCCTTGCCATTTTTTGCGAATGAAAATTAAACACTTGTGGCGTGTTGTACTCGGTTTGTGCTACATAATCCTTTATGTAAAAACTTGGCTTCCCTTTTTATTAGAGTTCCATTCTTTCGTATACTCCTCCATATATTTACATCGATGCTTGGGCATAATTAGTGTCAATAAGAGGCGATAATATAAAACTTAAGAATAAAGTTCAACACCCAAAACAAACGCCCGTCACTCTGACTCAAACAGGCCGGCAGGAATATTTATCACTTACGCTCACTGTCGTTTGTCCAGCGTCGGCAGAGTGGGTGTGGGGGAACAGTGCGGCTAGGCCAATGCTACACAGAGTCTAGCCTAGCCATAGCTACTATCACACATGACGTAGCATAATGACTTGATCCAAAATATTACTTGAAGTTTTATTACGAGTATAAATTAGGAAGTTTCAGTGATTTGAAAATATGTTTAGTTTTAGTATCCACCGTAAATAAGGGAAATTAAGGCGGACTTTTTTGGGACACTGGGTATGGTCGTGAAAAAACGGGACAATCCCGTTTTTATGGTCACCCTACTCTACACTGCACTACGAGCAGTAGTAGTCGAAATGCCTGGCTGTTAATAATACGGCACTTTCACTACGATTAATGTAAAATTTTTAACTGTGAGATGGGGAGAATCGTCAAATCTTTATATTTTATATTGATTTTAATCAGGAATAACTGAAAATACCCATCTAAACTGTGAAAAAAAAACCCAAAATTGATTCCTCCCAAAAATTCTGACGGCACAAGTTGCACCATCAAACCCTACTGTGGGCACCCCTGGCGTATCTCAACCCTGACTTTCTTTTTTCTGACTTTAGTCCCCTACAAGCCTTTGATAATTACTTGATAGTTGAGCAACAAAAGTTTTCCTACCTTAACATTCTGATATATACTCTCTTTTACTGTATTTTCGTCTGGTTCTCCGACAATTTCTTCACTAATAACTTGACTGATGCCGACATCAAAACTTTTAGACTTCAGAGGGCTATATTGCTCATTACGAAACAGTTCGTTCTTTGTTTGATGAGCGTTGTTTCGTTGTTTCTCGTCCAGTACAAGCGGCTTTAAGCCTAAAGCACCCCTATTTTTCGGAAGCAACAGAGGTGGCCTAGTCGATTTGTTTTTAATTAAAGTTTCATCTAGCTCTTCGTCATCTTCGAGGTTAGTCCTTTCCTGGGGACTGCTATGTACAACACGCCATGGTAATAATCCCGGCTGGATATCCCCTGGTTGTTCCGCTTCTATCTCTTCGGGTACTACAACAAAATTCAATTGTGAAAATTAAACACTAAACAACAAAGGTTTTTGATGCAAACTGTTTAACACTATTTTAAAAATTAATTTAAACATTCTCCTTCTAGGATTAAATACTCGATGTGGTGTTAATTTCTTAAAAGCATGTTTGAAATGGAAATTGTACACTGTAGTAGCACAATGCCTAAACACATCTGACAAAGAAAGGAGCTGTTGCTTCTCAGGAGTATTTAAGACTCACCATACTTTCCCACAAGTTGTTTCTTCCCACTGCTTCTGTATTTTGTTCTTTTGTTTTTAGTCGGTGTCGGTGTTAAACTTTGTGAATGAGCGTGTCATTATGAGTGGAAAAAAGCGTTCTAACTTTAATTCAAAATTCAAAAATGAGAAGCCATCAAACGATTAGATGGAGGTGATTTAATAAGAAAAGTGGCAAGTGATTTAGGTGTTGAAGAAGTGACTGTCTGGGATTGGAGACGAAATAGATTAGAAATTGAAAAGTGGGTATCTCAACGGTATTCAAATAAAGAAGAAACTAGACAATCAATGAAAAAAGCGAGCATGAAAAAACTTCAGAGGAATTAATTTTGTGGTTTTTATTGCAGTAGCTTACAGTATACAGTTTCTTGCATTTGAGTACAATACAAAACCTTCTTTGTTTATTTAAAACTATATTATTTTAAGCCAAATAAAATAGAATTTGAAGTAAGTATGGCTCTCGTCTCGGTCATATGAACAGAGAAATTTGCATTTATACAGATAGCCAGGCAGCTTTGAAAGCCCTGAGTTCAGGTCAAAACTAGTCTGCGAATGTGTCGAATCTGTGAAACAGCTTGCGGGTCTCAACGAGGTTACTTTATGTTGGATACCAGGACACGTTGGAATAGATGGAAACGAACGTACAGACAAACTGGCAAACAAGGCATCAGCTTCTGAATTCACAGGACCTCAACCTTTCTGTGGCATACCCAAGACGGCGGCTAGGCAGGTGGTTACGAACCGTCCCCTTAAATCTTCATGACTTTAATAACGAGCTCAACACCATTAGGTACATCGCTGCAAAAAACAGATACCACCATAACATGTTAAACAGAATTATACGCAAACAAACCAAGACCAAACATGATAAAAAATACGTCTCCATGGAATATAGCGGGAATTTTCTATTCCCGTTGATCACATTCTAAACAAACACAACTATAACGTACAAAAATCTTAACAACTTGGGATCTATTTTGTGTAATTCGCACAAGACCGATGACACGTATAAAAGTAGTGGTGTGTATAAACTTAATTGTGGCGAATGTGACATTTTTTACATCGGTCAAACGGGAAGAATGTTCAAAGATAGGTACAGAGCCCAAACGTCCACGTATGCTGAACACTTGATTGACTCAAATCATTTGACCAATGGTATAAACAAAGACATGAAGATTCTTAAGAAATGCGCCAAAGGTAAGCTAATCAACACACTGGAACAGTTTCACATTTACAAAGCCATAAAAACACAACCACATAACGTACTTAATGATCAGATACAGTTTAAATCCAACGCTATATTCGACATTATATTAGATTTAAATACACCAGCAAGTTATGCAACCTTGCAGTGCAATGATGGGCTCTCTGTCTCTTTCCAGTTCAGTTCGCGTTCGAGACGACCAGCAAGTACTTGTGTGGAAAGCTATGTCCCATTTTAATTATTTAACGACCCTTTAATGGTGAATACTACGTGTTTATACTTTATGTGTTGTGTAGTGTTTTGTGTCATGTGATCATCGTCTGGAATGTTCGTCTTCGACAATGACAGAGGTTTGTGTCGAAACTAGTAAGACCCAGCAGCAGTAGAGGGGAAATTAATAGGACCATTTGAAGGTTGGTAAATTAATGAAAACATTTTGCAATAATAGTCCATGAAGTAGGAGTCACAGTAATGAATAATGTATAAATATTTTGATTCACTTAACTTACAGTTATCAAGAGAAGATGTGCCTCTGAACTGTTTCTTTTTACGAGTGTCATTAATGGCGGGTAGTCTCATTCGCCCTGATCTTCTCAACGTTGCTTTCTCTTGAGTGTAGAAACCACTCAGGCCACTACTTGGTGATCCGTTTAGTCGAGGCAAATTTGAATCCAAGTCGTGAAATTTAACTTGGTTCAAACTGTAAATGGTAAAATTGTGGTATAATTTATGCAGTTGATGTTTTATTATATTGCTTTACTATATTACTAATGGTTAATATTTTTTTATTTAGAAGTAGAAGTTTAAGTAATTGTGCAAAAAACCTTAAGATAATTTAAATATCTAAACATTTTGTATACAGTTTAACACTTTCTATGAAAATCTGCTTAGAATTAATGTAAGAGATCTGAATATTCACTTTTCCAGTGCAGCAAAATTGAGGTTTTAATTAGGGCCTATACATAATTGACTATTAATCAGTTCAGTTAAACTAATAATATTCAAACACAATTAAAAATCATAACTTCCATTTCATTTGAAATCCATTAGTACCATAGGCAATTGAAAACAACAAGTTTACACGTTTATTGGTGCATTTGATTGTGACGAGAGCTCAAAATTTTTAATCAGGCAGCTAACTCATATGGATTCAAATTATTAACAATAAAACTTTATTTTAATCCGTTCCCAGTCTTGTTTAAAATGCCGAGCAATGCTGTCGCTGAATGTTTGTTTAGTTTAATGTACAAGTTTTTAGACTTGTTATTGTTTTAATGTTTGACAACCTCAAATGTGTCAAGATCTGATAGTGGGGAGAAAGCAAAGAAATTTGTAAAGAAAAAGAAAATAGAAGTCAAAGACAGTGTAACTACTTCATTAATCATATCGTTTTAAATAAGTTTTAAACTATTTACTTAAGAAGTGAACTATGTAGGCTATATTAAGATAAAACTGGTGAAGACTGAAATACTTACCTAATAGCACTAGGTGGTCGACCAACATTATTTCTTCCAAACAGGGTGCGGTTAGAATCGCGAGGAGTAAACGGTCTTTTTGTATGAATCAGCCGAATAGCCTGAGGACTTCGGCTGCTGCCGTAGTTTGATTTAGACTGCATCGCAGCTCGAGCCTCGCTGATAATCTCTGCACTTGTCTTGTAGACACAGGATGGTGGCGCGTAGAATGGATTGAACCTGTTCCTAGTTTCCATCATATTGGCTGAAAACAACACACCAATATGTTATATTAAGTTACTTCTTTAGATAACAGTATTAAGTTTAGTGAAACCATGAACAAAATTACAGGTTTATCACTAATGTTGTAATTAAGGTCAGTTGGGGTAACTGGGCCATGATTTCACAACGTGAACTTGTAGTTTATAACTTTGTACCTCTAGAAATTGAGGTAACTGGACCGTAATGGTAGCTTTCATAAAAAATATTGTTACTTGAATTATGGTAAGTGATTAACAATAAGTTACCTTATGTTCCACCACATGACTTCTTTCTTCTTTGTTTCCTGAAGCGTTTCAAATCTTTTGCTTCATCTTTAGAGTGTTTCACTCAATATGAGTTCGTCAATACATTAACATTTTTTTCTTCGTATACAGATTTTGAGAGTAATTTGGAACCATTGCATATTTTCAGAAAGGGAAATGTATGGATGCCGTTGAGGAATATGAAATTTATAAAGCTTTTAAAGATACAGTAGATTGATTATCCGGATTAATTTGGAATCACCTTGTAAAATTGATAACCTGGATAATTGATATTTACATAAAATATGAGAAAAAGTATTACAGTACCGCAGTAAAATTGTACATACATACCTTAGAACATTCCTGTGAGTTTTCAGTGGTCACATATCAAGAAAACACAACACTGGTACAACACTAAAAATTTTAAGGATACGTAAAACACTAAAAAAACTCAAAATACGTACAGTACACACGAAAAGTAAATAAATTTCATAACTGTCCGTATAACTGATCATCCGGATGGCCGATATCCGGATAACTGACGCTCTACTGTAATAAGGACATATTGTTGAATGACCAATTGTGCTTTTCTTCGAATACAATATACGACACGGCTATCAAGATCCATTAAGACCGATCTTAAATAAACAATATAGGCCTACTATACATGAGACGTTAGTTGTCCGACAGCAGTGAAACAGTGCCCACATTGTGTGTCGCGATGTTTTATGTGTTTATGTAAATGTTTTATGTGTGTCTGTAACTGTAAAAAAATTGATGTATTGACGAACTCATATTGAGTGAAACACTCTGGAGATGAAAGCTTTGAAACGCGTTAGGATAAAAAGAATAAAGAAGTCACGTGGCGGAACCATACAAGGTAGGTAACTTATTGTTAATTAAACAACCGTGACTTGGTACCAAACAAAATGAATCTTAAATATGGTAAGTGAGCCTGATGGCAAACATGTAGATCCCATAAATTACAACAAGTCATTTGACAACACCATAGTCGAGTTATCAACAATGTAACAGAACTCTTACACAACAATTGGGTCACATCAATTGGGTCTTATCTTGAATCTAGCAGAGCTGTTTTTTGACAACTTTCTTACTATATCTTCTTTGGCAATGTAGGAGTCTCCTTCTGTCTCCATAAGCTTCATTGTTTGTGAATAACATTTGAAAAACATGACATAACCAGCTTGGTTTGTTAATTTTTCCTATATACAGCTTGAAATTTTCTTTTGATTTTCAATAGACTTTTACGACACAATATTCACCCACTAGTGTTGAGTTCACATCATGTTCAACTAGTTCTTCGTCAGAATAACTACCAAAATTGTAATCTTCGTCACTATCATTTACAGATAATTGATAACTTTCTTCACTTGTCTCATCATCAGAATTATTGAGTTTTTCTTTTTAATTTTGCTCATGGTGTGGAGTTTAGAAATGTTCACCTTTTCCAACTGTTTCTTTTTTTCTCTTGCAGCCTGTTAGATAGTCTTTCTGTTCGCTTCCATCTGCTTTTCTATCACTTCATGTTCTTTTATTTATAAATATTCTCTTGATGTAATAAAAATAATAATTATATTGATGTGCTTGGGGTAACTGGGTTTGAAACAGGCCCAGATACCACATTTCTGAAAAGTTTTGGGGGTAAACTGGGCCACCCCTTCAAGCTAATAATCTAAAAGAAAAAAAGTGTGGCAGTAACATTTCAAGGTTATATTATGGTTCTAATTTGTGCTAAAATATCTGTAATGTTGGTAATACTTATAGTAAATCTGTAGGTATTTGGTAAAATTAAGATCACACCACGTTGTTATGATGGTGCTTCAAAATTTTAAAAATTTTATCACTTAGAGACATGAGACTAGTTGTTGAAGGAAGAAGTAGAGGAGGGCGTTATTTAACATAACAGGAAAAATAATACTATTAATGCGTTGCAGACTATTACCACGTTAATACGTTACGTAGGTCACCCTATTATTTTTGTAACGTCAAGCGATAACGCAGGGTAGGGGACTGCCGAACGTTCCAAAGAGGTGTTAATTCCAAGTAATCATATCTTCAACGTTACATTACAAAATAATACCTCGACAAAATTAATACCTTGACAAAAATAACACCTCGACAAAAATAATACCCTTTGAGAAAACGGCCAGCAGATTACTTTCTTCGCTTGCGTTAATACGTTACAATTTACAATAGATGCAGCAGCTTACACACAGGTTACACATTATTAGTTGTGGGAATAGTTGAATTTAAACAATTTATTGACACTGTGCAATTTAATTTAGTCTAAAAGTTTAACGTAAAATTATGTTTATTTAAAATTTCTGTTATCTATAATTACTCTAGGTTTACATTTGATTTCTAATAATTTGTATATTATATACCGGTATTTATTTATATCTAATTATTTTGAAAATTTTAATTGCATTTTGTCAGTAAAGATTTTCTTTGAAACATTTAACTTAAAGCAGCAGAAGAAAATTACTCGAGAATCTTGGTAACTTTTTAACATAAAGTAATCTCGATTGGAACCCTTACATTAAATGAATAATGTTTTTTAAATGTTTATTTTAATTTGAAGCTGAGTATTTAAAATTTGATGTTTTTAAATTTAGAGTTATCAATAATTACTCTAAGTTTATCTTATTATTATTTTTATACTATATATTTATTTATTTACCGTATATCTAATCATTCTGAAAATGTTTGTTTTAATGTATTTTGTTAATAAAGGCGTTTCTGGGAATATTCAAGCAACGCTGCAGACAATAAATATTACTTGAGAATATCGGTAACATTTCATTCAAAGTAATCTCGTCTGCAACGAAATACTAAATAAATAAATACACCTTGCTATTACGGTCTACAAGTAACTTGCCCGCAACGCAACATCATATTACCAAATTAATAGTTCAATAATTTCGTCTGCAACGATATATCAAATAACACCTCGGCAGTTTCCCGCCACCTATTAATACGTTACAAATTTAATACGTTATTTTCACCTATTACCAAGACGCCGTGGAACGTTGCAGACTATTACCACAGTGTAACGGTAATTCCCTTCTCTAGGAAGAAGCCATTGTCCTTCAGTGTTGCCAATTATTTACAATTAAATGATTCTTTTAGGTTTTATATAAATAACCCATGGCCCAGTTACCTACTGGGTCCAGATACCCCAACTTTCCTTAATGTTTTCGACAAATCTTGTTTTATGAAAGAAAATATATTTTAAAAGTGTTTACCACTTTCTAATCTAATACAGGCCCTAACTGTCTGAAGTGATTTAATTATGAACAAAAGTTAATCCAGTTAATTTCTTACACCCTTGACCCATTTAATCGTTTTAAATAAATAATGACCAACATTTCATTTCATTTATTTCTATTGCTTTTTGACAAACATATTGCATAGCAAGTCCTACTCCTATAACTAAGGTACTCAATAGTTATGGAATTAGAGGCCCAGCTCTTAAGTGGATAGGCTCTTTTATAAAAAAACAGTTTGTTGAAATTGGGTACTTTAATGAAAGTAGTTAAATCAATAGTAAACTCTGAAATATTAACTACAGTTATTGGTGTGCCTCAGGGATCCGCAGGGGTTTACTCGTAATTTTCCAGTACCGGAACGCTGCCGGAACTGAACAAAAATTTTCACTTCTAAAATTCCTATTTTACGTATCTTTGCCAAGTTTAAGGGTGCTTCAGATAATATACTTACTTTTATAAGAAAAGTACACATGTATATGCGACTATTTTTGTACTTGTATATATAGCACATAGCAATACATTTTATAGACACATAGTATTTTAAGCAAAAACTTGGTAAAATGACTCTTATTTATTTTAGTCAATAGAATTTATCAGAAATTTAAATCTTCGGTAAAAGACTGTAAACCTGAACAAATTTTATGTAATATAATAAATTACCTTAAAAGGTCCGTCTTGTGACTTCAATTTTGGTCTCTGACTAGTTTCGAAGTCGCAACTTCATCATCAGAACTTCTCCTTAGTTTTTATTTTTTCATTCCTTCTGCAGGAATCGTCAAATATTAAAACAATAGTCAAAACACACAACACATACACAAACACTAATTAAAACAGTCGTGACTAGCACCGGTGTGCACTCGATAGTATCCGGTGGAGCACTGTCGATAAGAACAAAATATTAACCACTATTGACCTTCGATGTATGTTTTAGGGCAGTATCGTACAGCTGATTCGATCTGAAAGATAACTGATCATTCAACATGTCGTCAGGTTTACTTTTGTACGCTTTGTAAATTTCAAATTCTTCCTGTGCATCCATTGTTCTGCCTTTCGCACATAAATATAATGGCTCCACACAGGATTGGAAATATCCAGATCTGTGGTTCTTCTCAAAAAGGTGATTAGCATAATTGGAATTGGCTATATTTGTTTTATTATTAGGAAGATGCTCCTTATATCGGCGAAGAAAAGTTCTCCCGGTCTGGCTTATATAATATTT
>JAGFPH010006221.1:31220-50338 GCA_018207615.1 Philaenus spumarius
TTTTTTTTTTTTTTGTTTTTTTTTGTTTGTTTGTATGTATTGGGTAATCTCTGGCATTACTGAACCGATTGAAAAAATAGTTTTACTAACAAAAAGCTACACTCTCCCTGAGTAACATAGGCTATAATTCATTTAGATAAAAACCTTTTTTATTTCAATATTTGTAAATTTAGTCGGAAAAATTCTTAGGTTAGGCCTAAAATAATAAACCAACACATGTATATTTACATTTATTACCATAGCAAGCAATTGAATAAAATAACAGATAATACAGCTGTTTGCTCCAATCAACAGCTGATTTCAAAATTTGAAGCAATTATTGTTGTATTTCTAGCTTTTAGGTTAGGGTTTTAAAGTGTAGACCTGAGCCTAGCTGGTTCTTTTAACAATTATTATAACTGCTGTTATCAAATAAAAGAAATAATTTGATTTGAATATTTATAATATTTACCATCTTAGTTTTGAGGTTATTATTAATCCTACACCTTTATTATAAATAAAACATAACATATGTTTGTAGAAGGTTCCATTGAAAAATTGAATAAACAATCATTATTTGACAAAAAATTCGATACTGTATCGTTATTTATTATAATACAAACAATTGTGTGTTTGTCCCATGTTAATCGGCCGACTTAAAGTGTTGTAACTGTTTTTTTTTCAATACAAGAAATTACAAAATAAAATTTGTATTATTAATGATAAAGCGGTATTAATTATAGGCTATTACATTAATTAACGCAACATAATAATACTAAATAACATATATTATAATTACCATATGGTTTTTATCTAAATGAATTATAGCCTATGTTACTCAGGGAGAGTGTAGCTTTTTATTAGTAAAACTATTTTTTCAATCGGTTCAGTAATGCCAGAGATTACCCAATACATACAAAAAAAACAAACTTTACCTCTTTATAATATTAGTATAGATTTAAATATGAACTTCTCTAGTACATTTGTGTGGCTTTATTGTTGTAAACCGTATTAGTAATGTTGATTCAACTAAGAAAGTTTATAATGCTAGTACAGCTTAAAGTTGGCCAAATGTAATCAAATTTGGTATAAAAATTATCTGGAAAATATCATGAAACGAAATATGATATCGTTTTTTCATTTTGACTTAGGACATACTGAATTACAATTGTATACTAGAGTGTCCTACAGATTCACTCAGGCGGCATTAATAAGGGTCGGTTTTATGACGGTTGAGGCCGACCATAATTACCCACCCTCCTTGCCTCAACTTAAGTTGAGATGGGCTATACACTACCGTATAATTTTATCAATTAATGTATTTTCTTTCTAATAGTATCCTCATACGGAATTACTTGGTGTTGCAGTGCAGTTCGGACCACCCTGTATATCGCGTGATTTATAGAGAGCAGCACGGGTCAGGTCGGACAACTTAACACAGTTTTACAACGGCAATAAACATAGGATAGGGTTACTTTTTATTGCTTCTCGTGAGTACGGTGGGCTACCATACGACCAGTCCGTAATGGGTATAAACACACAAAGTCAATAACATCCTCAGGGTCCCGTTGTAAATAATCTTGAAACGGAACCCTTGTGGTCGAGGGTCAAATGTAGAGCTTCCCTGAGTAAGTCTTGCCTGTACCCAAAAGTCATGAAAGTCCTCGAAAGTCGTGACTTTTTGTTAATGGTGGTCGTTTTCCTTGTCTGAAATTGAACTGTACCTACGAATCACCCGTCTAAAACGTGCGGCAACTCTGATTCAAAATTTAAATCTTTTTAAAGATTCGATTCAATGATCTAGTTCACTTGGAAGAACCATGCATTTGATCAATACGTGTAATAATATATAGTAGAGATTCTGCGAGTAGTAATTAACCAGTTCTTAAACTGTTACCTAGCAAACGCGCTTTACTAGTACCGGAGAGGGGAGAAACGGATCTTTTGAATCACTGATCCGGATTATTTGTTAAGTTCCACGAACTGTTATAGATCATATATTTATTTAGTGGCCCGATTCCTGGGTTATAAAGCAAACAATTTTGTATTAAGGGTCGGCTCTAACTGTCGGCCATGTTGGCTGACACTCCATAAGACCAATGTTAAATTAAAATCAAATTTTTTTTTTATTTTTGATCGGAAAATTATAAGCGATATGTCATTTTAAAGCTATGGCCAATATGCATGCAAATGGCTTTTTCAAAACTAAGAAAAACATTTTGTTTAATATTTATTACCAATTTAAAACATTGATTTTTAATATTTTTTTATGTTGTCACTATTAATTATAGCGAAAAACTACCAAGCCATTCGCATGAAGAATTTCGTTCCCAAGAGTTAGGTATTTTTTTAAAAACGCTATTTGAACAATTGAGCGTTTTAAATGGATTTAGGATGAGCAATGTCCGCGTAACCTATCGATGCTACGCTGGAGTCGCAAGTTGCTTTCTGTTTTACTAGAGCCGACCCTTAAGTATCTAGTCAGTATCATTCAAAGATTTGAATTTTTATATCTGTACATTTTCGTAAACTCTGATTCAAAATTGAAATCTATTTAAAGATTCGATTCAATGATCTGGTTCACTTGGAAAAGCCATTCATTTGATCAATAATTACAATAGATAGTAGAGATTCTGCGAATAGCAATTAACCAGTTCTTAAACTGTTGCCCAGCAAACGAGCTTTTCTAGTACCGGAGAAGGGAGAAACGAATCTTTTGAAACACGGATCCAGATCATTTGTTCAGTTCCACGAACCGTTCTAGTTCATATTTATTTAACGGAGTGTTTGTTGTGTTATAAAACAAATAATTTCTGACTAGCCCGTATCATTCAAAGATTTGCATTTTTATATCTGTACATTTTCGTAAACTCTAATTCAATATTAAAATCTGTTTAAAGATTCGATTCAATGATCTGGTTCACTTGGAAAAGCCATTCATTTGATCAATAATTACAATAGATAGTAGAGATTCTGCGAATAGTAATTAACCACTTAAACTGTTGCCCAGCAAACGAGCTTTTCTAGTACCGGAGAAGGGAGAAACGAATCTTTTGAAACACGGATCCGGATCATTTGTTCAGTTCCACGAACTGTTTTAGTTCATATTTATTTAACGGCGTGTTTTCTGTGTTATAAAGCAAACAATTTCTTTTAAGTGCCTAGTCAGTATCATTCAAAGATTTGAATTTTTATACCTGTACATTTTCGTAAACTCGGAATCCAAATTGAAATCTATTTAAAGATTCGATTCAGTGATCTAGTTTACTTGAAAGAGCCATTTATTTAATCAATACTTATAATAATATAGTAGAGATTCTGCGTATAGTAATTAACCAGTTCTTAAAACTGTACCGGAGAGTGGAGAAACGAATCTTTTGAACTAATAATTTCTGATTAAGTATCTAGCCAGTATCATTCAAAGATTTGAATTTTTATACGTGCACATTTTTGTAAACTTTGATTCAAAATTGAAATCTATTTAAGTCGTGAAATTAAAATTGTTATGACCTATAGTAGATACCTATTTCGTTTGAAAACCCAGGTACATAGGTGCCCCAAAAAGAAACCAATCTCGCAAAAGTCATTTCTATTAGATTTCCTTTAGCTTATACTGTGAAGTACTAGAGGGCTATTATAGTGGGCTGTACACACATAGTTTACCGCATCACTGGCTACAACTAGGTCCTGCTTGTTTCCTTGCATTTTCCACGGCCCATTAGTTCCAGGCGTGTAATCGAAAATAAATTTGAAACGAAACGGTCCAATTGTTTGGGACACTATGGTAGACATTGGCCTAGTTAACTGATTTATCTGTACGGCCAAAATAAACAGCACTGAATTTGTAATGAATCGATTCATTGTTCGGTTCTTTTAATTGAGTCGATTCGATTCAATGAAAATAATCGTTTTGCCCACCATTAAACATTATATGATTTAAATAATGATTTCAATGAATCGATTAATTATTCAGTTCTTTTAATTGAGTTAAAAGTTCTTTTAATACTTTTTAAAAGAAACCGTACCGAAATTGTAAAGAATCGATTAATTATTTGGTTCATTATTAAAATTATAAAAAATCTACGAAAGGAATCGTTTTGCCCTCCACTATTACACTAACCATTTCGTTAATCAAATAATGATTCTATACATCGATTCATTATTCGGTTCTTTTAATTGAGTAAAAAAGTTCTTTTAAATATTTTTTTAAAGAAACAGTACCGAAATAGAAATGAATCGGTTCATTAGTCGGTTCTTATAATTGAGTTTGTTAAAATCATTCAATTTAATAAAAATAATCGGTTTCCTCACCACTAGTACACTAAGCATTCCATGATTCAAATGATGATTTCAATGAATTAAATTAACGAAATTAATAGATCATTATTCGGTTCATTTAATTCGATTCCGTGAAAACAATTGTTTTGCCCACCACTAGTACACTAAGCATTTCATGATTCAAATAATGATTTCAATGAATCGATTAATTATTCGCTTTTAATTGAGTTAAAAGTTCTTTTAAATCTTTTTTTACAGAAACAGTACTGAAATTATAATGAATCGATTCATTATTCGGTTCTTATAAATGCGTTGGTTAAAATGATACAAATCCAGTGAAAAGAATAATTTTGCCCACCACTAGTACACTAAGTACTCCTTGATTCAAATGATTTCAAGATTCAATTATTGTATTCGGTTATTTTAATTGAGTTAAAAGTTCTTTTAATTCTTTTTAAAAGAAAAAGTTCTGAAATTGTATGAATCGATTCATTATTCGGCTCTTACAAATGGGTTGGTTAAAATGATGAAATTCAACGAAAAGAATAGTTTTGCCCACGAGTAGTACACTGTGAATTAAGTGAATTACATTAAAGAAATTAATCGATTAATTATGCTGTTCTTTCAATTATTTTTACAAATAAACCTTACTGAAATTGTAATGAATCGATTCACTATTCGGTTCTTATAATTGAGTTGGTTAAAATGATTCAATTCAATGAAAATAATCGTTTTGCCCACCAGCACACTAAACATTCCATGATTAAAATAATCAAATGAATCGATTCATTGTTCGGTTCTTTTAATTCTTTTTAAAATAAACAGTAGGCCTACTGAAATTATAATGAATCGACTCCATTATTCTTGTAATTGAGTTGGTTAAAACGATTCAATTGAATGGAAAGAGAAGCATGGTGTAGTCCGGACTTCAGTAGGATCTCTAGCAAGTATGTCAGTTGATGTCCATTGAAAGTGTTTGGACCTTAGCTTTGCCCTTAAAATAAAGTGTTATCTTATTTACTGCAGTACATTTCCTCAATCAGCATAATATAGTGGTAACGCTACACGACATAGCGTTAAAAAATCTACACAAAGAATGGACTGTAAAGGAGCTCGTATTGGGACATTAACCTAGAGACCTACTTGCAGGGTGGCCTTAATTGTTGTTGCGTCCGTCTACCGGACAAATTATATTGTGTTCGGCCTCGGTGCTGTCATCTATCGAGGACATGTTGCATCAAGTGATTTCGGCTGTACGCATGCGCGGGGAAAGTACCTAATCTTGTGTCGGAGTAGCGATCTAATATGAATCAATTGTCTGTTCGCACATTTACCATCATTTGTGTTTAAAGAAAATAATGCTGGACGTTTTGAGAACGAGATTTTTTTGTCACAAGTTAATTTTGCCACATGGTATTTCTTGTCACATGGTATTTCTTGTTTCGTGGTATTTTTTTCAGGGAATTCACCTTGTATATTTTTCACCGTTTATTCACCGGGTAATTTTTGCACCGAGTATTTTTGTCACTGGTTATTTTTTGTAACCGTTTATCCACCTTGTATTTTTTGTCACCGTTTAATCATCGGGTATTTTTTTCATTGGGCAATCACTGGGTATTTTTAGTCATCGTTTATTCACCTTGTATTTTTTGTCACCGGGTATTTTTTTGTCACCGTTTGTTCACCGGGTATGTTTTCTCACCGTTTATTCAACGGGTATTTTTTGTCACCGTTTATTCAATTCACTCGGTATTTTTTGTCACTTTTTACGGGTATTTTTTGACACCGTTTATTCACCTTGTGTTTTTTGTCACCGTTTATTCAACGGGTATTTTTTTGTCACCGTTTATTCAATTCACCGGGTATATAGCTATAACACTAGAAATAAACAGGATTTGGTTACCCCTCTTAACAGGCTTGTGAGATCATATAAAAGCCACAGTTTTCAACAAATTAAGTTATATAATAAGCTGCCAGGTACTATACAATCTTTGACTGAAAAGAATTTTAAAAAGTGTATATCTGACTTCCTGAAACAAAGCACCTACTATTCACTAGAGGAATATATGAATTCTGATTTAAATAAATAAATGTTAAATTTTAAGAAATGATAAATTTTAAGAACTGTTAAATTTTAAGAAATATGTTAAATTTTAAGAAATGTCAAATTTTAAGAATTTAAATTTAATGGACTATTGCTAATTACATTGTAAACAAATGTTTAAAAGCAAAATAAATCTATTCTATTCTATTCTATTCTATATTTAGTTACGTTTATTCATCGGGTATATTTTGTCACGGATTATTTTTTTTGTCACCGTTTATTCACCGGGTATTGGTTGTCACCTGGTATTTTTGTCACCGTTTATTCACTGGGTATTTGTTGTCACCTGGTATATTTTGTCACCGTTCATTCACCGGGTATTTGTTGTCACAGTTTATTCACCGGGTATTTGTTGTCACCTGGTATTTTTTGTCACCGTTTATTCACCGGGTATTTGTTGTCACAGTTTATTCACCGAGTATTTGTTGTCACCTGGTATTTTTTGTCACCGTTTATTCACCGGGTATTTGTTGTCAGCTGGTATATTTTGTCACCGTTTATTCATCGGGTTTGTTTTGTCGCTGGGTATTTTTTGTCACCATTTATTCATCGGGTTTGTTTTGTCGCTGGGTATTTATTTTTTTGTCACCGTTTATTCATTGGGTTTGTTTTGTCGCTGGGTAATTTTTTGTCACCGTTTATTCACCGGGTATTTGTTGTCAGCTGGTATATTTTGTCACCGATTATTTTTTGTCACCGTTTATACATCGGGTTTGTTTTTCGCTGGGTATTTTTTTTCACCGTTTATTCAACGGGTATTTGTTGCCACCTGGTATTTTTTGTCACCGTTTATTCACCGGGTATTTTTTGTCACCGTTTTTTCACAGGATATTTTTTGTCTCTGGGTATTTTTTGTCATCGGGTATTTTTGTTTTATAGGAGATTCACCGGGTATTTTTGGTCACATGTTATTTCTTGTCACTATTTTCACAGGGTATATTTGTTACCAGTGGATTCACTGGGTATTTTTTGTCACAAGGTATTCGCAAATTTTGCTACCATTTAGCCAGAACCCCGAACTCGCTTCGAACGAGGAAGCATCAAGCCTGTTTCTTTCCATTCCAGTTTGGGCACTTTACCGTCGCTAATTGATTACCCCGCGCAAAAAGCGGTTCAACTCTAGCATTACAAATCCAATGTAAAATTTAATGCATTTCAGACGAGGGCAAAGTTAAAAGCTGACGAGCCCGGTTGGATTTAATTAGGCCACCCTCAGGTTGACAAAGCACTTCTACCCTCCCCCACTTCAACCCCTAATTAATCAAAACTTGCTTCCATCCCCGCAGCAACTAGCGTCTTAATTGTATTGATGGTAGGCTAATAAGTTCACGTGTTTATAGTAGGTTTATTAATTGTAAGTCAAGGGATGGGAATTATGCGTGGGTTGTATAGGCCTACCGTTGGGATTTGGAAACTACGGTGTTGATTTAACGGCAAAGTTTGACTGAGAGCTTCAGCTTAATTTGATGTATATGCAATAAACACAATTTGTGAAATTTTGAAAAGTTACCGCCATTTGGAAACACGGCAGCTGATTTACAAATTTCTTACAATTTTCCTCTCCACGTCTGGCACTTTGTTCTCGGGAAATGTTTCACTTCATCAACAAGATGGAAAATTAACTCACTCCTAGCACTTAAACAAAACGCTTATTAACGGATGTCCGTAGGAAAGATGAGCTTTTGCAGTGACTCTTACGGTGAGCGTAGTCAATGAACACCGAGTATGGTCCCCAGAACACTTTTTGGGGTGTCATTCAAAATTGTATATAATATACTAGCTGACCCGTACGGCGTTGCCCGTGGTGGTTGGTATTTTCAGTATTTTTAACGTAATTGTATTCTTTTTAAGTGTTCAGCCCGTGAGCGATATTTGGCTTATATATATATATAGATCTTAAATAATATAAGCACTATTGTCATAATAATAAAAGATCTGAAATTATGATTTTAGTAACTTTGATCCCCCCAAACCCACCATAAAATTTCGGTTTTTTTCAAACCCTTTCTTAGTAAGCACCTATGGCTCTAGAGGAAGCTACATACCAAATTTCATTCCAATCCGTTCAGTAGTTTTGAAGAAATCGTTTTTTAATAAATTTGATCCCCCCCAAACCCACCCTAAAAATTCCAATTTTTTCAAACCCTTTTTTAGTGAACACTTATGACCCTAGAGGAAGCTACATACCAAATTTCATTCCAATCCGTTCGGTAGTTTTGAAGAAATCGTGATTTAATAACTTTGATCCCCGCCAAACCCACCCTAAAATTTCGAATTTTTTCAAACCCTTTCTTAGTGAACACCTATGACCCTAGAGGAAGCTACATACCAAATTTCATTCCAATCCGTTTGGTAGCTTTGAAGAAATCGTTTTTTAAAAACTTTGATCACCCCCAAACCCCCTCTAAAATTTCGAATTTTTTCAAACCCTTTCTTAGTGAGCACCTATGGCCCTAGAGGAAGCTACATACCAAATTTCATTTCAATCCGTTCGGTAGTTTTGAAGAAATCGTGATTTAATAACTTTGATCCTCCCCCCCAAACCCCCTCTAAAATTTCGATTTTTTTTCAAACCCTTTCTTAGTGAGCACCTAAGGCCCTAGAGGAAGCTACATTCCAAATTTCATTCCAATACGTTCGGTAGTTTTTGAGAAATCGTGATGAGTGAGTGGTATTTCGCTTATATATATATATATATATAGATATATGTGTGTGGTCGCACCAAGGCCGTTTAACACGTTCACTGCTAACGACGCACATGTGAGCTTGACACTGAACACTATGAGAAGCGCCCGACGCACAGTGCATTGCACGCCAACCCCATATTGGGAGTATTGTCAATACAATGCATTGCGTGCTTCGCACGCCAACCCCCGTATTGGAAGAATTTTCAATACGCAGAGCATTGCGTGCTTTGCACTCCAACCCCCGTTTTTTACTGTGTTTTTACCCGGAATTTATCGGTGTTCAGCTTCTCATCCGAGGGCGACAGCCGGGATTAGAACTCGCGATGTGAGTGAAGTACCTAATATTTAGATTTTTTTGATTGTTTTAAGACTGATCTGCTGCATTGACTTGTTTTACAAGTAACACTGTAAAGATTAACAAGTTTGTTTCAATGGCTGCAGTAAGTTTTTTTAGTTTTTCAATGATAATTCTCGACCGATTAGTAAAATATTATTATTTTATTTGTAATTTGTATGGCGCAAAAACAGCTTAAGTATTCCGGAACAGGAAGAACCGTCTGGAGCATTCTCGAACCTGCTGGAAGATTCTTAAACATTCTGGATTATCCTACAACATTCTACAATTATTTTTTGTATAACATTCTAGAACATTATATAACATTCTCTTACAGTCTAGAAAATTACGGATTTTCCTGGAACATTTTTCAACATTCTTGATTATCCTACAACATTCTACAACAATTTACTGTATGACATTCTATAACATTATAAAACATTTCTGGATAATCCTAGAACATTATATAACATTTTCCGGCATTCTAGAAAATTATGGATTTTCCTGGAACATTCTTCAACATTCTAAACATTCTGGATTATCCTACAACAATTTACTGTATGACATTCTAGAACATTATAAAACATTTCTGGATTATCCTGCAACATTCTAGCACATCATATAACAGTCACCGACAATCTAGAAAATTCTTCAACATTCCAAACATTCTGGATTGTGCTACTACATTCTATAAATATATATAACATTCTACTTCATTCTGAATTATCCTAGGACATTCTATAAAATTCTCCAACATTCTAAAACATTTCTGGATTATCCTACAACATTATATAACAGTCACCAAAATTATAACATTCTAAAAATTTCTGGCTTATCCTACAATACTGTTGAACATTATATAACATGCTCCGACATTCTCGAACGTTTTGGATTATCCTAGAACATTATTATACATTCTCCAACATTCTAGAATATTCTGGATTATCCTAGAACATTCTATAACTCTCTCCTACATTTTGGATTATCCTAAAGAATTCTATAACTTTCTGGATTATTCTAGAACATTATATAACATTCTGGATTATTGTAGAGCATTCTATAACTTTCTCCAACATTCTGGATTATCCTAGAACATTCTATAACTTTCTTCATCATTCTGGATTATCATAGAACATTATATAACATTCTCCAACATTCTGGATTATCCTAGAACATTCTATAACTTTCGCCAACATTCTGGATTATCCTAGAACATTCTGGGCAGTCTCGGCCATTTCGGAACTTGATCCCCGGCTACTTCACCCATAAACAGTCTTTTGGTACGATGGACAACCATACCTCCGAACCCAAACCACTTTTATACTACACGCGCTATAACTTTGCACTTGGGATTTTTGGAGTTTACTGTGAAAATGGTATCGGCAACGTCGCACTGTTGAGACGAGCGGATGTGTCTTATCGCGCTGACTCACAGGTGCACTTCCTGAGAAGGCTCTTTCGAAATTGCAAATTATTATTTTTTTCTTCTGATACATTTTTCAATATTTCTTATCATAACATGTTTGGTCATACTTTGCTGATAATAAATATCTAAAATGTATTAAAATTGGACAATTATAAGTATTGTTTATAGATGTACAGGGTGATTCAGTAAAGCGTAGCGGGCTATGCAGATTCAGATTCTAGCCTACATGCAAAAATAAGTCGAAAATGTAGTATAACATTTTTTCGATTTCGGCTTAGTTTAGCCGTAATTCGCCATTTTGTTTTTTTACAAAAGTTCACTGTAACTCTGGAAATAGATAAGATATAAAGTTCAAATTTAGAATAAGCATTTTATATGTTACAATTAACAAGTAGTATACCAAACACAAAGAATTTATTTTTTTAATTTTCAAAATGGCGGCCGTTACAAATTTTTAACGTGGAATATCTTAAAAACCGTTAACTTTACAAAAAAAATTACAAGAGACAAAATATTTTTATTTTTTAACGACAGACAGTAGTTTTTTTTTTTGTAGTTTCAGTAGGTCAAAGGATAACCGAGTTATCGACAAAAACATAATTTCTTGGTAATTGTCTACAACAAACAAAATTAGCCTAAAATCATATATTTTTTTAAATTTAACAAAGTTTTTAGTTAATTTTGTAGCGGGCTATGCAGATTCAGATTTTACATGCAAAAGTAAGTCGAAAATGTAGTATAACATTTTTCGATTTTGGCTTAGTTTAGCCGTAATCCGCCATTTTGTATTAAGAAAAAGTACTTTGTATTGTACTTTTTACAATAAGATATTTAATGTCAGCAGGTTAAAAACGACATTTTTGAAAGTTTATATTATTTTGAATTTATTATTTTGATAATAGTATTTGTTTTATATTTAAATGTTAATTTTTCCGCAAAACGATCACATTATATTTAGTTTACCCTTTTTCCAATACTATTAGTTGTCTGATTACAAACATTTTTATATATTATTTCTTGTTAGAAAATTATCTTTAAGATGCATAGTCATAATGAACTTTTCATTAAGTTTTGAAGAAAAAGTGTAATTTTACTAGGAGCCTAGTTGTGAGTCATCGTCCAACCGGATACATTTGATAAGTGGGATGGGGTAGCGAGCCGACCCGCAGCGTTGCCAAACTGTGCAAGTCCCAAGTGAAAAGTTATCGCGCGCAGGGTATAGTTCCAACCGAAACCTGCTTCACGGATGGGCTACCTAACATGAGGCTGTGGGGATGGGTTACGTAGTTATAGCGACACGCATGAACTAACCACGCTTACGTTTGATTATATACATTGATTTCGTAAAACATGTAATTTCATGTATATTTTAAATGGGATTTATTTATCGTTTGAGCTCCCCCCCCCACTCAAAGGAGCTAGGAACTTTTAAAAATCAAAAAAATCAAAATTTACACGAAAGCTTTGTATAATGTTTGACAGGATTTTTTGTTTGAAAGAAAAGATTAATATTCAATAGTTTGAATAATGTTTGCATATATTGTTTTGTTTTGCATTTTGTTTAATTGTGTTTTTGTTGTTGCAGGTATGTGTGGCTGTTTGCGCAATCATTGTACGTTGATTACAACGTAAGTAGGCCATAATTTTGTATATTTATATTTATAACCGGCTTAGTCCTGACTGACTGAAATAGAATCAACATGGATCAAAAACTCCTTAAGTTGCAAATACTAAAATTTAAAGTGACATTCTTATGGTGCAATAGAAGCACACTAGAAAAGAATTTCGCTAAATTCTGATTTTTAAGGGCAAATGTAGTGGAAGTTTTTCGGTTCATTCCTAGCCCTGTAACAGATAAAAACAGCTGTACGGGTCAAAAGCTTAGCAACGCGTGTTTGTTTACATTCATTACCATAGCAATCAATGTTATAATCAGTTTATTCAAGGCCGTAGCCAGGGGAGGGGGAGGGCTAGGGGGT
Source organism: Philaenus spumarius (assembly GCA_018207615.1). Classification (NCBI taxonomy): domain Eukaryota; kingdom Metazoa; phylum Arthropoda; class Insecta; order Hemiptera; family Aphrophoridae; genus Philaenus; species Philaenus spumarius. The sequence continues at coordinate 44,008 of JAGFPH010006221.1, forward strand.
CAAACCCTCCCGAAATCCCGAAATTTAGTAGTAAAAATTGTGCCAGTCTATGACAAGATTAGGAAAGCGTACTGGGTAACCAAAAGACGGCACATGTCAACCTACTATCAAAGTTACTTTAAAAAGATATACACAAAATATTTAAATAATTATGTTATTCGCTCACCTTAATTGACGAACCTGAAACCTTGAATCACCCATTCACAATGGTATAACAAAGAAAACTCCTTAGAAGGTTTAATAAACAATTTTGTTTATTGTAAAAAAAGTAATATGCCCTTAAGAAAATTACAAAAGATTTATGCGCCCTTAATGAAAGTTTACAATTTAATTATATATCTTTATTAAAACAAAATAAACAAACCCTTCCCTTAAATTTAATTATTAACAATCCCACCCAATTATTTCAAAAGTTTTTTATACAGAAAAATATATCAATACATAGTTGCACAAAGTTAGGTGTTGTGTATCATAACAACAGAATAAATTGTTTAACAAGAATGGTAGCGTTTACCTATGTAAATGCACTTAACCTAACATTTGTATGTATATGAAATTAAATCTATCTATTATATTATATTTTATAGTTGGCCAACTTAACTTAAGGTTTTAGAAAAATATTAAAGTAAAAGGTGAAAGAATAATTATATATATATATATGTGACGTCACTAAATGAATTTGGATGAAACCCTGGGGGTTTGGATTAATCTAAATTTTGCTAGCATCGCCTCCCAATTTTGTTAAAAGAAAATTTTCAAAAAAAAAGGTTTTTTATATATCTATACATATAGCCTTAAAAAAAAATATCAACTCAACCTTATAACAAATCACATAAAACAAATCACTTTTGATGAAACAGAGTTACTTTGTAGACTTATAAGGTTATTTAAAGTTGGTGGTGATACATAAATATATATATTATAACTGTAGAGTACTTAAAGAAATGTAGAGTTTGAAGTCGAAAACACCATGAAGCAGAATTAAATGTAGATTTGAGTCAGGCACAAGGTTGGATTAGGCCTGGAGTTGAAATAGTCCTAGTTGTAATAATCCTCTACTTGAAATAGGCCATTAGTTGAAATAGACCATTAGTTGAAATAGGCCATTAGTTGAAATAGGCCATTAGTTGAAATAGGCCATTAGTTGAAATAATCCTTTACTTGAAATAGGCCATTAGTTGAAATAATCCTTTACTTGAAATAGGCCATTAGTTGAAATAATCCTTTACTTGAACCAGTGTATAACACTAAAAGGTCCAAAAGAAAAAAAAACAAGGAGCATTAGATGTATGCTTAAAATATGTAAAACAATCATTATACAAGTTTCACTTGGTCATTCTATAATGCAGGCATTAAATTATTCATGTTCAAACACATGTTATACATGCATGGCACATGTTAAATTACTTTCTAGTATAGTTTCCAGTATCAGATTTAAGTCTTTTTTAAACAATTAACTGACTGTAGGTTGAATAGAATATTACTACAGTGCTTATTAAAGTTAATTTTCAGAATTTCAATTAATTATAATTAGGCTATAACATAGGCTATGAAATTGTAATTTAGCAGTCAAGTTTTTTTTACAATGGTAAATAGATTTGAAAAATATACAGAATCAACTTATTATTGCCAGTAGGCTCTTATAATAAAATGAATTTAATATTGAAAGAAATACATATTTATTCCTACAGCATATTTGAGTTATTTCAAGAGTTCTGGTAAGCAACAGGTTTGAAATACAATTTAGTAAGGTTAAACATTAGAGTTACCTGGTAAGCGGAGATTGGCTCTAAAACATAATTAGTAACTTGTCCAGAGAAGACAAAAGAGTAAAGTTTAATTATTTACAACTGAAATTGAAATAAACTTAACACATGGTTTGTGGTCTTCCAATGTGAAGCTAGAAAACTAGTTGCAGAGTGATTACAGAATGAATTTACTAGTCATCGTCTCTTGAACAAAAAAAAAATCAGCTGTCGCCACAGCCTTTCGTATTTCATGCAGGCCGAATTAAGAGTCAACGCTCTGTAGACTCTATGTTTGTTACAGTTAGTGCAATTGTCTGACGATAGTGCGCGCTGGTCGTTTACGCATTTGTCAGTCGGTTTAGTATCGCGCATGTAATAACGGCACAAAATTAATACTAGGTTTAAAAAGTGCAAATTAAATTATAAAATAGACAACACAACAGAGGATCCAACAACATATTTTACATCATTGTGCATTGCATGCATACTGATATTTAGATTTACTTGATTAAACTACAACGTACAATACACATGGATGCAGTAGGTTACAGCCTTAGTCTCTTGTGAGCTTGATCTGATCTAGACTATCATATGAAGGTTCAGCAAAAATACTTACTGTAACTCTAACAAAACATTGTTTATTGAAAATACTTCCAATACGGGGATTAGCGTGCGAAGCACGCAATGCATTGTGTATTGAAATACTCCCAATTCGGAGGTTGGCGTGCGAAGCACGCAATGCTCTGTTTATTGAATATTCTCCCAATACGGGGTTTTCGTGCAATGCACTGTAAGTCCTTAGCAGTGAACGTGTTAGAAGGGTTTAAATTCAAACCCCCGGTTCTGACCTGAGCCCCCTTCCCCCCCTAAAATTTTTTCTGGCTACGGCCTTGTGTTTTGGAAAACGGAGCGAGGGCCAGCCGATCTTTTGCCGTGGAGGTCATAAAACTGTCAAAACAGCCAGGTAGGGCCGAGGGCCAGTCGACTCCCCAGAGCGGAAGTGATTCAGGGGAGGGGTAAGATTAAATGCATAGAGTACGACTCTAAACTAATTTCTATAGAAGAGTTTTTAAGGTTAATAATTATACAAATATTATAATCATACTGTTATTGGCAAAATACTATGTGACTAAACAGTTTAGGTAAGTCCTCTAGTTTTTTTTTAATTCTAATTATATAAAGTGATAATACAACGAAATATTATAATTATGCAAATATTATAATCATACTGTTATTGGGAAAATACTATGACTAAACAGTTTAGGTAAGTCCTCTAGTTTTTTTTTTATTCTAATTATATAAAGTGATAATACAACGAAATATTATAATTATACAAATATTATAATCATACTGTTATCGGCAAAATACTGTGACTAAACAGTTTAGGTAAGTCCTCTAGTTTATTTTTAATTCTAATTATATAAAGTGATAATACGACGAAATATTATAATTATATAAATATTATAATCATACTGTTATCGGAATACATAAACGATAATTAAAACCTTTCCACCCGCACACCCACCGCACAGTAGAACAGGTCACTGATCCTTAGCCGGCTGGCCCTCGCTCCGCCAAGCCTCTGGCTGTCAAATTACCCTCGTCAAAGTTTTTAGGCAACTGGCCCTCGGTCCTAGACTCTTGTGTTTTAGGTTAGATTAACAAATTAAAAGCAAATTCAAGCAAAAATCAACTAAAAATGCTTACTGTATAAAATTCAACTCAAACATCTGTTGTTACACATTGTAAATAAAACAGCTGGTTTGGATTAAATACTTATTAATTTTTGTGTTAGGCCTAAAATTAACCGAAACAGTTTGTTTGCAACCAATTAGGCAAATTTAAAAACAGGTAATTGTTCTTCACAAAAACATTTTTTTTTTTTAGATTAGGTAAAAGCAAACAAAAGGCCTACTGTACGGTATCATAAGTCAAACATTGGTGTTACATAAATATATTGTTTCCTTTAGTTGATAACTCGGCCTACGGCCTCAGATGGCTGTTTCGCTTCGCTCGCGTGTGGAAAAGCTTTCACTACGATTTTATTCCTAGTTTTAATATCTTCTGTCAACTAAAATTATGAAACCGGGCTTAAATATATTAACAGTAATTGCAAGATTAATTATAACCTCAAATACATGCTTTAGAAACGTGAGAGGCTTTCATTAAGATTTTAATCCTAGTTCTACTATCTTCTGTCAACTATAGTTTTGAATCCAGGCGTAAATATAGTAAAAACTATTGCAGGATTAACATAACCTCAATACTATATTTCAGAAATGAGCCAGGCCTATATTACAAAATTGACTATTAGAATTTATCCATCTTTGCCAAGTTTACCTTTTTTTACAAAATAAATTGTTAAATCAGGTCCAATTTATTCTAATTCCAACGTGCTAAAACAGTATAAATTAGCTTGTTTTTTTATAACAGTAATTAAAAACTATCCAATGGACAGCTGATTTTGGATAATACTCAATGTCAGTTATATTCCACTCTATTTCCAACGTGCTAAAACAGTATAAATTGGCTTGTTTATAAACAGCTGTTTTGATCGATTTATTTAATATTTCGTTGTTATTTTGTAACCAACATGGCAACCCATAAGATCCTATGTTAAAAATGTTCAACTTTTAAATGAGATTTTCTAAAAAATTGCGTTTATACACGAACAACAACTATATGGGTGTACTTAAAAATCTAAACTACACCTAAATACAAAATTTCTTTGAATTCGCTAGAGCCGTTTTCGAGATCCGCGACAGATACAAAGATACAAGAATTGCTCATTTAAAGTAATAGGATATTAAAATTTGTTTGAAATGTTGATTATTTAAAAACAGAATTAACGGTAAAGTTACATAGTATGCCGCAACTCGAATTATTGCGTGAAAATAACAGTGTATACAATATTCTATTTGCATGGTTCGCTGCCGGAGTTGGTGGGCGGAGCATCTAGTTATCTATGTACATACATACCGAGCTTGACTTGTGATTGACCCCGCCTAAACGACCACTTTCTGTTATGAATTGGCGAACCTATACACTATACACTCTCACCCACTCTCTCTACCCCTAGTGTTGCGTCTAATAACAAAACACCAAGGCCGGTTTTCTTTGTCCTCCCACCCTCCCCCACCGGCAACCCTTAATTACAAACGGTGACATTCTGGACGGGGCAATAACTCAACCTTTTTCTGTTCCCCCCGAAGGCTGTTCTTGTACTTAGGGAATGTTTATTTATGTATTAGAGTTGGCAAGGCTTTGCCGCATCCCTGAGCTTGACTGTAAGCTCGTGGATTTTGCTCAAATTTGTTTTTAAACAATTTACAATACCTACCTGCGGGTAGGTAATATATTATAAGAATTTGTTGGCACCTCAGCCCCCAGGGTGCATTTGAAGCCGGTCAATTTGATGGTATTTGACGTTTCGATTGATTTTGGGGGGGGGGGGATCTTTAAAAGGGTTAAAAGATCGTGTAAAAAAACAGAACGTGTAGACTCCTATATTTATTTCTTTATACTTGTATATATACTTGTATATATTTGTATAAACCCACAAAAGAAGTTTCACTTCCTGTCAAAAAAAAGTGTGCTTACGGATGTTGGATTTTTTTACTAATGGTGGGTACATACACAACCGTTCCCAAAATTCGGCCATTCGAGTGCGAACACAAAAAATGCATATAATATAAGAAAAACCCATTCCAATAGCTCATCTTTCCTATGAAAAATTCTCTTATATAGTAACAATGAAATTGACCGTAGACGTGGCAGTCATATGTTCCTGTGATTGTAGGGCAGAAAGTCCGGGTAAACTCGAACGATGGGTCTGCCACAAAATAGTTCTTAAAGGCGGACAAAGAGTCCGGGTCTTTTCAGATTGGCGTTTGAACTCTTTGTCCCTTTACGTTTGTATTTGACTCTCTACGCTAGCATTAAATCAGGGTCGAACTCTTCAAAAGTTTACATTTATTTTTCTAGGTGAAATATTAAAAACGTTTCATTTTAGTTAAACAAATATAGTTACTTCCTGTCAAAACCGTGCTTCTGGTTTTTCGATTTTTTGGCTGACGAACTCGTCCGAACGACTCAAGGTCGGTAGGCCGGCGCCGTGCGGGCTTCGCGTGGAGAGCGTCGTCCACTCGGAGCGCGGCTTTCCCACCGTTCTGGTCACCTGATAATTCAGTCATGGTTTGACAGTATTCAAAGATACAACGAAGAACACAGACACGACGAAATGTTTTTTCTTGCAGCGTTAGTTGAAGCAGAAGAAGAGAATGTAAAAAATGTGGGTTCATGAAATTAATAAAAAAAGATTCATCTTGAGAGATGAGGAAAAATTGTAAGGAAGAGAAATAATTTTTTGTTAGTAATGAATCTATAAAATAGACTTAACCTTTGAGTTGCGACACGTGCAGAAAGGCTTTGTTGTGGTTGTAGATCAGCTGCCGATATGAGAGTTGGATAGGTACGAATGTGGCCGAGTACAGTCGAAGATATCCGAACCCAACAAATTCCGACCGCGACCTCGACCACTATTTATTCGAAAACGTTGCCGCGCCGCGCTACCCCCAAATGAA
>JAGFPH010006221.1:67762-82708 GCA_018207615.1 Philaenus spumarius
CGCCAATCCCCATATGGGAGTATTTTCAATACACGTTGCATTGCGTGCTTCGCACGCCAAACCTCGTGTTGGGAGTATTTTCAACACGCAATGCATTGCGTGCTTCGCACGCCAATCCCCGTATGGGAGTATTTTCAATACACGTTGCATTGCGTACTTCGCACGCCAAACCTCGTGTTGGGAGTATTTTCAACACGCAATGAATTGCGTGCTTCGCACGCCAATCCCCGTATGGGATTATTTTCAATAAACATTGCATCGCGTGGTTCGCACGCCAACCCGCATGTTGGGAGAATTTCAATTCACAGATCATTGCGTGCTTCGCACGCCAATTTTTAGCCTCTGTGCTATGGACGCACAAGTGCGTCCGCTTTAAAATATTCGTGGTCGAATTGCCTCTCTACATTTTTTATAGAAATAAGACATGCTTTTTTAAAGGGTCGAACAAAGAATGAGCTGCTAATAATGGAACTGGGTCATTATCAAAAAAATTGCCACTTTAATGTCCTCAAGGTTTGCATTTTTTTTTTAAGTCTCAAGATAAATGTAAATCTCTTAGTTTTGGCCTGTAAATAGTTTCATATGATTACCACCGACTGATATTTTTTTATTTTACTACAATTAGTTTTTACTATTAAAATATAACTATTTTAGTCACATAAACATCAAAAATCACATGTCCACAGCCTATATTTTGAATTTATTTTTTAATAAATACATTATATTCTATATCATAAAACAACTTTAGTAGTGTTTATATTAAGTATTTGCAGCTAAAGTAAATTACAATTCATTATTTTTTATTTTATGTCTTTATTTTTATTTATTTTTAATAAATATGGGTTTGTCCTTAAAGTCCATCATGAATGTTACCTCAGGAATGTTACCCAAAGTTTGTCTATTTGAATTGCAATAATGTGAAGGCAGGAGGAAGGCTAGGTAGCTATCTTGATTTCAGTTAAACTGTGAAAAGATTTTGTGCTGTTGCTGGTGTTATTCCAAGAAATATTGAAGAAACCTTCGTTAACATGGTGAGTACATCAAATCATTCTCATGAATGTTACCACTATTATAATAGATTAATATAAATGCAAATTATAACACTTCAATATTGTGTAAACACTGATGTTCTATATTGTATCAGTCCTAACCTCACTTTACAGTTGAATCAACATGTGCCCAATATTGCTCTTATCTCTATGATTCTCATGAATGTTACCAATCATGAATGTTACCCAGTTAAGGTAACATTCATGATTGGTGCGGTAACATTCATGAGAATTTGTATCTTAATGTTAATAACCATAAAGATTGGCTGAATATATAGATTTCTTTCACCATTATTTTGTATGGTATAGTAGTTTGTAGGTACTAATTTATTATTCTAAGAATATTTTAACTTAGGAAAATGAAATCCTTAAAATAAAAAGTACTACATTATATGTATCTTCGGATGCTAGTCATAGCGTTTGTAGGATACTTTTAATGTTTATGTATCCTATACAAAATTTGCAAATATCAGATTAACCTGATGGGTCTTGACTATTAAGTGATATTATTTATTTTTCCTTAGGCTAAACTGACAGCAGCTGAGAAACAGAGGCGATATCGTGAAAAACGGAAGCAAGACAAGGAGCGCGATGCAGCTTATAAGGAGAAAGAAAAAGGAAGGTAGGGCCTATGACTTATTAAATTGGTTTTTAAATTTAACACGTTCAGTGCGGCCGACTGATAAATTTACTAAATACAAAAGATAAATAAAGTTACTTTGAAAAAATGGTTTCCTAAGAAAAAAGACTTTGTTTTTTTTTAAATGTTTCACTACACTTATTCAACTAAAAAATTTAATATATAGTAGAGGCCTAACTTATATTTTTCAACATTAAATGTCTTGTTTATCCATTCATATTTGAATATGTATTGTTTCATTTCATACTAAGGGCTTATTTTTAACGGGGGATGCAAAAAGAGGGGTGTTATAAGTTTGACTTGTATATCTGTCTTTCTGTCTGTTAATATTTAATATTTGTTGTGTTAAAAATTGTTTCAGAAATGCAAAGCGAAAGAATATTTCTGACCTAACTTCTCGAGAGCAAAGAGTTCAACGAAAATCGTGGAGAAAATGGGACTCTACCAGAAGAAAAAAGGTAAAAAATATAAATAACATCAGGACACCGCCTTCATCTCCTCTTCCTGGAGCATTTTCCAGTGGTGATGTAAAACGTGGAAGAAAAGTAATGTTGAGGAACAGAACAGGAACAGCTAAATGCTATAGAGAAAATATACAACTTAAAGATAATATAAGAAAATTAAATGAGAAACTCATGATAGAAAAAAGGAAAACATGGAAATTGACAAAAAGATTACAGAGAGAAGAAAAGAAGCAATCACTGAAAACTATGTCAACCCCAGAAAATGAACTCACACCAAAATCTAAAACTAAACAGCTTCTTTCATCGTTAGATAATAATGCAAGAAACCATAAAAAAAACATTATGAAAACCAAAGTGGCTAAAACTTTAATTTTCCACAATGCTCTTGTCTCATCAATAAAAGATACATATCAAAGTGTTAAAAAACGTAATGATAGAAAAATTATAAGTTCAGTTTTAGTGTCAAGCCAGATACGAAAGTACAGGTTACAAAATCTTTCAAGTAAAGCACTTGGCCTTGCTGCTAAAAAGAGAATCATAATGAAAGAAATTAGAAAACAAAAATTGCTGAAGGAAAAAATTCAGTCCTATTTTTTGAGTGATGATGTTAGCAGAACAACGGCAGGAATAAAAGAAACCATCACTCGAAAAAAAATGAAAAAGCAGAAACGATACCTGACTGACTCAATGAAGTCTCACTATAAAGCTTTTGTTAAAGAAAATGGCATGGTAACTTCCTACACAACGTTTTGTAGATTTAGACCATTTTATGTGCTTAAACCTACAGAAGCCGAAAGAGATACATGCCTTTGTAAACAGCATACAAATATCATGTACAAAGTAAAAAAACTAAAACTTCTGAATATGATTGAGAATGACAATGCCCATGAATTAACCAAGTACATATGTTGTGACAAATCATCAGACAAATGCATGTATAATAAATGTAATAAATGCAAGGATAAGCTAGTACCAATAACTCAGGTGAATTGTGAACTGTCAGTGTTTTGGTATGAATGGAGGAACCAAAAAGAATCAAGAGTAAAAAAAATTAATGATGTGGAAGTGGTTAAGAAAGTAACAGTTTCAAACAAAGTTAAAATATCTGCTACTACTAAGGAACTTGAAAATCAATTCCAAAGGGATATGAAAGATTTCAAAATACACATATTTAATATAAAACATCAAAATTCGGCCTATAATTCTTTAAAAGAGAGCCTTTCTAATAGTGAAGCATTGGTTCACATTGATTTTTCTGAGAATTATTCCTGTAAGCTAGCAGAGGAAATTCAATCGTTTCACTTTGGCGGCTCAAGACAACAGGCAACATTACATACAGGTGTAATGTATGTATCGGAGAAGTCCAAACCTATAACTTTCGCCTCAGTTTCGCATTCACCTAACCATGGGCCATCTGCCATATGGGCACATTTGAAATACCCTCTTTTATACTTGAAAAAAGAGTTCCCTCAGGTAAAAATTGTTCATTTTTTTTCAGACGGTCCATCGACACAATACCGTCAGAAAAATAATTTCTTTTTGTTTTCTAATCAAGTGTTTGACTATGGATTTTCCAGTGCAACATGGTCATACTTTGAAGCGTCACATGGCAAAGGTGCTCCAGACGGGGTTGGGGGAGCATTAAAGAGGCTTGCTAACAATGTTGTGGCTTATGGTAATGATATACCGAATGCTGAAGTTTTGTTTGATGTACTTTCCAAGAATAGTAGTGTCAACATGTTTTACGTGAAAGAAGGAGAAATAAATGAAGTATCAAAGACATTATCTACAGGGATAAAAACTATTAAGGGCACAAGAATGATCCATCAAATCAGCACACACAAAAAGGGAGAAATGTTTTACAGAGAAATTTCATGTTTTTGCAAGGAAAATAAGTGGGAAGAAGGAAATATTTGTAACTGTAGGCCAACATTTACTGCAAGAAAACATTCTTTTAATGAAGAACAGCCTGTCTCAAAAAATCAAAAACAATCCGACACCAAATCACAGAAGAAAAGGAGAATTTATAAAGATATTTATGATTCTTCTTCAAGCGATGTAAATTAAGATAATACCTTTTCTCTAAAAGATTCTACAGATATCGAAGTCTTTGATGTGCAAAATCTCATTGATGCAGATGAGGAGGTCATTGACATGCTTCAACCAGATGTGACTACAATATCCAAGGGAACACATGTTTTAGTAAAGTTTTTAGGTGGCCAAAGGAAAGCCACTAAATATCGTTATGTTGGGGTTTGCCAAACTCCAGTAGAAGAAGACGGAGAAGTGAAAGTGACATTCTTAAAACTAGTGTCTGGATATAATGGAAAGCTTTTTAGGATCGATAAGAGTGACATTAGTTTTGTTCTTTTTGATCAAATTTTAGGAATCCTGCCAAATCCACAAATTGTTTTTAAAGGAAAAAGGATTTTTTACAAATTTCCGCAAACAGTTGATGTGTATGAGAAGTGAACTAAGGCCCTAGAATCAATGAGAAGTGAACTATGGCTCTATAATCAACTTTTCTTTTAGCACAATAAGTGTCATTATTCAATGTATACTTAAATAAAATTTGTTCAAATTTTTATTGTGTTTCTACTACATTTGTTTAATAATTGCTCATGAATGTTACTTTAACTCATGAATGTTACCGGATCTCATGAATGTTACCGGCATATAAATGAAATTTTTCATAATAAAAATATGTTAAATAAATTCATAAATTTATTGACCTAATTGGTTTTACAGCTGTACAGCATATTGAAACTATATTACTGTTTAATAAACTTTCATTTTGTTTTCAAAACAAAAAAATAACTTGAAATTATTTGTTATAGTAACATTCATGAGATTAAATTAAAATTATAACACTTATAAAGTATATATTCAGATATTCCATAGAATTAGATTGCTAAGCACTTTAATCTTTGTACCAAAAGCATAATTGTTTGTTAAAATATTACTGTGTAGCTCGTTTAGCGTAATTTAAAAAATGGTAACATTCATGAGAAAAAAGTTAACATGTTAGAGATATTATTAAAAAAATGAATAAATGGAAATTTTGATTCGCGTAACAAACTAAGGTAACAAAAGTCAAATGTTTGAAGTTACTATGCCACAGTTATTTTATAAAAAATTTTAAAATTATTTATCCAAATATGCAAATTCTGACTTTTCAAATATGGCAAAGGTTTTGATAATGACCCAACTAATTATTTAATCGAATAATTGTTAAAGAACAAAAGAATTTTTCGGGAAACATAATGTTTGTATGTTAGCGGATAAACAGAAGGGAAGATAATGACGGTGACATCGTTATAGAGGAAGGAAAGGCAGGAAAGGGGGATGATACAAGAAGACCGGTAGTGAGTGATTACAGGGGTGGCAAGAGGGTATTATTAATGTAGCAGACGGGTTGGGACCTTGAACCCAGTATAATCACATATTGTATGACTGCTCTTGTAATATTCAGCTTTGAGTGACGGGATGTCTGAGTTTTAATTAGATTATTCCGTCGGTTAATGTGGAATGAAAATGTCTCCGCTAAGTACGGCGCTTTGCCTGAGGTCTCAATTGCAACGGTCGTGTACCAACCTGCAAACTGCGCTCCTTTCAGGAATAACGCAGTACAGCGGTGCTACAGCTGGCACTTGAGCAAACCGCTACTAACCTGACTAAAAACTTCAGTACAGGGCACATCTCTGTTTAACACGTTCACTGCTAAGGACGCACATGTGAGCTTGACACTGAACACTATGAGAAGCGGCCGACGCACAGTGCATTGCACGCCAACCCCCGTATTGGGAGTATTTTCAATACACAATGCATTGCGTGCTTCGCACGCCAACCCCCGTATTAGGAGTATTTTCAATACACGGTGCATTGCGTGCTTCGCACGCCAACCCCCGTTTTGGGAGTATTTTCAATACACAGTGCATTGCGTGCTTCACACGCCAATCCCCGTTTTGGGAGTATTTTCAATACACAGTGCATTGCGTGCTTCGCACGTGAACCCCCGTATTGGGAGTATTTTCAATACACAGTGCATTGTGTGCTTCGCACGCCAACCCCCGTATTGGGAGTATTTTTAATATACAGTGTATTGCGTGCTTCGCACGCCAACCCCCGTATTGGGAGTATTTTCTATACACAGTGCATTGCGTGTTTCGTAATTTAATAGTGCATTTTGTTTGCTTTTACCTAATCTAAAAAAAACCTTTGCTTGTGAATAACGATTACCTGATTCTAAACTGGTTGCAAATAAACGTGTTTTAGTTCGTTGTGTGCCTAAACTGAAATTATGTTAAGTATCTGATCCAAATCAGCTGTTTTATCTATAACGTGTAACAACGGATGTTTGAATTTAATTATATAATACGGAAAGCGTTTTTCGTTGATTTTTGTTTGTGTTTGAAAACAAAAATAAACTGTTTCTAAATTTTCCAAGTTGGTTGCTATGGTAATGATTGTAAATAAACATGTGTTTCTGGCTTTTGATCGGAACATTTGTTTCATCTGGTTTAGGGCCGGGAGCGGACCTGTGAGTTTTCTATATTTTTGCGCTTTAAAATACGATTTTTGCAAAATCCTTTCCTATTGCGTGTTTACAGTTCAGTTGATAGCGTGGGCAAGCGTTTCCCTTGCTATTCAAACGGAGATCTTACGCTAGTAGCCCGCATGAAAACATCACAACCTCATTAAACTCATTTTTATCTAGTTATTTCCAAAACTAGTTATTAGGAATATGTAACGGGGTTTACTTAAACATGAGATATGTTACTGAAATGAAGAAGTTTGGATCTTGAATTAAAACACCGAGATAAGGATATTCATAATTCAATGTGGTAGTGTATAGGAGCCGATGTAGTTAGGCCAGGTAGTAGCACGGCAAGCCTCCATAAGGCCCTTGCTATCAACTGAACTGTAAACGGACAATAGTGTGTGTCTATGACCCCCATAGGAATATACCTTTACATTGTGATATTTGTATCTTAAGTAGTTTTTGCTCTAAGTTGGATTCTATGTCAGTCAGTTAGGCCAAAGCCGCTTAAATATGTATATCTTTATACCAGGTGTCTTTAAAAGTCCCACACCCCCACTTTAACTTTTGTGTTTGTTAAAACAAACAAATATCCTTTGGGGAACGTTACTAACTTAACCCAAAGTATCTTTTGAAGCGATCGGAAATTTTGAGTGTCCCCTAAAAATTGGGGGAAACTCAAAATTCTTAAATGGGAAGTAAGATCATGTGATATCTCATGACCATACTTCCCATTTAAAAACTGTGAGTTGCCCCCAAAATCCCCCATTTTTAGGGGACACTCAAAATTTCCGATTGCTCCAAAAGATACTTTGGGTTAAGTTAGTAACGTTCCCCAAAGGATATTTGTTTGTTTTAACAAACACAAAAGTTAAAGGGGGGGGGGAGTGACTTTATAACTACCCTGTATATTGCTAGTTTTAAAGTCACAATATATTGTATTTAAGACTAACTTATTCCCTTGTTTGTTCCAGGTAAGACCAGCAAGATGACTTCAACACAGATAAGTTGTCTGCACTGTACTTAAATTAGTTTTAATGTTCTGTATACAAAAGTTAATTATTAATTATAATTTCCAAATGAATGAATCAGTGGAATGTTATGTTTGTAAATTAACCTTACAAAGCTGTAGTGGTTACTAGCGTATTTGCATATTAAAGATGAGCTTTTGCAGCGGTTGAACGGGGTAGCGGTGACCTGAATTCCGACGCATGCGCAGTAGGGCCGGAGTTTTGATTAGGACTGATGCGCTTGGATCGTGGTAGGGGTTACCAGGAATGCGACGCTTGCGCAGTATCGCCATAGTTTGTGTAAGAATTATACTATGATGTTTGCGTAGTAGTGATATAATAGCTAATCTTGCCAAGTCAAGTAAATTGGATTAAATGTGTTACCGATCTGACCTAAATAACTCGGTTGGGACGTAACCTTATACTCTCTGTGTTCACTACGCATTTACCTTCTAAAAGCCTACCCTCTCACTTTCTCCTCTGTTTACTGCAATCTATACGTTCATCGCCAAATCACCTCTGTACTAAGACTTTCATATGCTTCACCCCGAGTCGTTGCGTGGTCGGTGAGCGAAGCGAATAATGGTGGAGTAGCTAGTTATATGTATTATGCCATATATAATCATATAAACGTATCTGTAAACTGATGTTTTCACGACGCACAGACATTTTGGACGTTGAGTCAAATCGGTTGTGCATCTTTCAATTTGCTTCACAGCGTGTCGTCGCGGGATTGGAGAGCGAAGCGAACAACGGTAGATCCGCTAGTTATATTTACAAATATCGGCGAGAATCCCGGCAGTAGGCCTCGGCCTGGCGCGATGGGTTGAGGGTGTGGGGCAAGGACGTAAAAGTAGAGAAAAAAAAACATTTTCCCACACCGCTTTCTATTCTGACTCATCCTTCAAACGAACTAGTGGATGTTTACCTCACCCTTAACACGTTCAATGCTACGCAAATTTCCTACGCTAGGAGCTGGTCTTTTATTATTTTTTTCAATCTTTCTACGTAATAATCACTAATATTTTAAAGCGGACGCAAATGTAAACCCATAGGACTTTTATATGTGCGAAGCACTCAGTGCGTCATGTATTAAAAATACCTCCCAATATGCGGGTTGGCGTGCGAAGCACGAAATGCTTTGTGTGTTGAAGATACTCCCAATACATGGAGGTTGGAGTGCGAAGCACGCAATGCATTGTGCTTTGAAGATACTCCCAATACGGAGGTTGGCGTGCGAAGCACGAAATGCTTTGTGTATTGAAGATACTCCCAATAGGGGAGTTGGCGTGCGAAGCACGAAATACTTTGTGTGTTGAAGATACTCCCAATATGGAGGTTGGCGTGCGAAGCGCGCAATGCTTTGTGTATTGAAGATACTCCCAATACGGAGGTTGGCGTGCGAAGCACGCAATGCTTCGTGTGTTGAAGATACTTCCAATATATGGAGGTTCGCGTGCGAAGCACGCAATGCATTGTGCTTTGAAGATACTCCCAATACGGAGGTTGGCGTGCGAAACACGAAATGCTTTGTGTATTGAAGATACTCGCAATATGGAGGTTTTCGTGCGAAGCACGCAATGCTTTGTGTATTGAAGATACTCCCAATACGGAGGTTGGCGTGCGAAGCACGCAATGCTTCGTGTGTTGAAGATACTTCCAATATATGGAGGTTCGCGTGCGAGGCACGCAATGCATTGTGCTTTGAAGATACTCCCGATACGGAGGTTGGCGTGCGAAGCACGAAATGCTTTGTGTATTGAAGATGCTCCCAATATGGAGGTTTTCGTGCGAAGCACGAAATGCATCGTGTATTAAAAACACTTCCAACATGCGGGTTGGCGTGTGAAGCACGCAATGCACTGTGTATTGAAAACATTCTCAATGCGGGGGTTATCGTGTGAAGCACGCAATGCACTGTGTATTGAAAATATTCCCAATACGGGGGTTAGCGTGCGAAGCACGCAATGCATTGTGTATTGAAAGTAAACTTCATACCGGCGATTGGCGTGCGAAGCACGCAATGCATTGTGTATTGACAATACTCCCAATACGGAGGTTGGCGTGCGAAGCACGAAATGCTTTGTGTATTGAAGATACTCCCAATATGGAGGTTTTCGTGCGAAGCACGCAATGCTTTGTGTATTGAAGATACTCCCAACATGGAGATTTTCGTGCGAAGCACGCAATGCACTGTGTATTGAAAATACTCCCAATACGGGGGTTGGTGTGCTAACACGCAATGCACTGTTTATTGAAAATATTCCCAAACGGGGGGTTAGCGTGCGAAGCACGCAATGCACTGTGTATTGAAAATATTCCCAATACGGGGGTTAGCGTGCGAAGCACGCAATGCATTGTGTATTGAAAGTAAACCTCATACCGGTGATTGCCGTGCGAAGCACGCAATGCTTTGTGTAATGAAAATACTCCCAATAAGTGCTTGGTGTGCAATGCACCGAGCGTCGGTCGCTTCTCATAGTGTTCAGTGTCAAGCCCGCATGTGCGTCCTTAGCAGTGAACGTGTGTTAAAGAGAGATGTACCGGGTACTGATGTTTTCAGTCGGGTTAGTAGCGGTTTCCTCAAGTGCCAGCATTCAGATAGACATATAAAAGCATCCTGTAAACGGATGTTTTCACAACGCGCAGTGCAGTCTTGACATTGAAGCAAATCTGTTGTGCATCTTTCAATTTGCTAATCTATGTTCACTCATTATCATATATATCATGTCTTGCCTCCGACATTATGGACCGGCCTTGGCAGAACGCCAGCCGGAGTAAACTGTTGAAAGAAATTGAAACCTAATAAACTGGAAATAGACGTCGCTTTTACTTTTGCGAGTTCTATGTATTGGCCGTACACTGATGAAGTTGTCGGGAGTGCGACGCGGGATCAGAAAATACGGTGAAAAATTTTAATAGCAAAGCAATAATTTGAACACGCAACTGTGGAACGCTGACGAGCGAATTTATAAAACTAGGGCGCCCGTGCGCAAATTGCGCATTTTAATATTTTTTTCTGTTTGTGAGAAAGACACCAACAATTTGAAAAAGTTAAATGATTTTAAACTCACAGAGTTATTAATAAAGTTAACCTTTTTACATGCAATTTAAATTCTAAATTTAATAAGAAAAGTTCTATTTCACAGTAAAAAACTGACCATTTTTGATTACAAAACTTCTTTAATTACAATGTTTGAAGTAATTACACCATCATGTGTTACCTTTTGCTTAACAGTTTCTTTTACTGACACTATCATATCGGAAAATCGTCTAACTCTTGAAAAAGCAACATAAAGTTGTCCGTGAGAAAATACAGGTTTTGGCAAATACAAACCAACTTTGTCAAGGGTTTGGCCCTGCGCTTTATTTACCGTTATGGCAAACGCAAGCTTTATTGGAAACTGTCTTCGAACCATTTGAATGGGCATGGTTGTGTCTGATGGTGTTAAATCTATTCGGGGTATAATGCACGTTTTATCAGAACCAATTATTTTTTCTGTAATAATATGTTCCCCTAAATGAGTTATTACCATTTTGGCACCATTAATAAGTCCTGATTTCGAATTCAGATTCCTGATTAAAATTACTATTGCATTTTTCTTGAGTGTTAGTTTGTGAGGTGGTAGTCCAGACGGGTTTAATGAGTTTAAGAACTCTACTGGATAAAGTTGGTCATTATTGTTTCCATCAGCTAGTATTGAATCACAACTTAAGTATGTTTTTCCTTCGCCTAGTAATAGCTTAGAAACAACAAAATTGTTTATTGTTTCACAGTCATCGTTTTTTGGACAGAGAATTGCTGACGAAAAGTATTTTCTTCATTGATTACATTAGTATCAAAAACGTTTTCGACTATGCACTTTTCATCACAATAACATTGTCTTGGGATTTTGACGGCTTCGTTTGAGACATTTGTTTGTATTTCGAGCTCACCATCACCTAATTTTAACAACCACTCCCTAAAATCCTCGTCATCATTCGCACGCATGTTCATGGTTAAGTTTCTCACTTGCACATGAGACCATATGGGTGATCGTTTAACCGTTATATCGATAATAGAGGTCGTGTTGGCATGCCTTTGAACTGGAAGTACTTGGCGAAAATCCCCTCCAAACACAATAATTTTACCTCCAAACAGCATATTAACGTTCATTATTTCTTGTAGAAGTCTGTCTACCACTGTAAGAGCGTCTTTAGGGACCATGGACACTTCATCCCAAATAAACAAATCAGCTTCTCGAATTATATTTGCATCTTTTGAGTGAGGCCTAATAGAAGAAACAGAAGTGCCCAAGATGGGCACAGGTAACTTAAACAGTGCGTGTGAAGTAAGTCCTCCAGGAAGGAGATTCGCAGCAATGCCAGTCCATGCGACTGGTAATACAGTCTTATCTTCTCCTCGTAGAATGTGACACAAAGTTTTGTAAATAAATATTTTGCCAGAGCCACCTGGCCCATCAATGAAATAACAATTTGGAAGTTGATTCCTTACAGAGTTTAAAATTTCGTCGACTACCGTTGATCTACCCACGAAGGCGTTGAATAGCTGCCTGTGTAGTGATGTAAAACGTCCGGGCGTTTAAATGTCGGGGCAAATGCCCGGGGCATATGCCCAAATAAACGCCTAAAATCCATAAGCGCCCGGGCGTTTATCCAGTTAAAGGCTAATAAACCTAATTAATGGAAATTAATTTGAAGACCACTCTTCTAAATAACTTTTTAAACCTCTTTTATACATATTTCCATAAAAGCCTATACTAAAATAAATAATATAATAAGTATAATTTGAGGTGAGAGTACACATATGCAAAATATACTGTTTTAATTGTATCCGGATTGGAAATACGTGAAATAGTACGTAGTGCAAAACAAGCTGAGTGAAGTTTATAAAACCGAAAAAAAAACTTCAAAAAAGTAAAAAAACGCCAACCTTAAAAAAAAAATTAAAAAAATCATTCAATCGCAAAAAAAAGGTGTATAAGAGAAGAATTTTTTTAAATGAGAAAAACCACAAAGTACAATGATATCAAATGAAATGGCCAAGCTACTTTTACATCTACAATCTACAATCCCTTTCACACCTCTCCCCTTCATTTCCTCCACCCATTCACTGAACCTGAAACTGAAAACCTTTCAAACACCGAAACAAGAAGAAAAAAAACTGGAAACGAAAAAAAAATGTTAAAAGCTTGGCGGCTCGTGCAGCTGATACATAAACAAGTACATAAATAAGTACTGCACTATACACATTACACACGCCGCCAAGGTTTAAAATTTTTTTTTCGTTTCCAGTTTTTTTTTCAGGTTTCGGTGTTTGAAAAGTTTTCAATTTAAGGTTCAGTGAATGGGTGGAGGAAATGAAGGGGAGAGGTGTGAAAGGGATTGTAGATTGTAGATGTAAAAGTAGCTTGGCCATTTCATTTGATATCATTGTACTTTGTGGTTTTCCTCATTTAAAAAAATTTTTCTCTTATACACCTTTTTTTTTGTGATTGAGTGATTTTTTTTATATATTTTTTTTTAAGGTTGGCGTTTTTTTACTTTTTTGAAGTTTTTTTTCGGTTTTATATCACATGTTTTTTTTAATAAAAATATCTATTATTATGCGTCAAAATACACCTACAGACCAAGTTTCGTCGAAATAAAAATCAAAATCCGTTTTGTAGTTTTCTATAATCAATATGAGACCTCCAATCATCTGTTTCAACGCGTAATATCTCCGCGAATTTTAAACCTACAACATTCTTCTTGGTCTCATTCGAAAGGTATTCTTTCAGACAAAAAATTTCATATATCGATATATATCGATCAATCATATCGATATTATCGATTGGGGCCATATCGAAATCTTTAGACACGGCTACAGCCTCCCCATATGAACGGATTTTGCTGAAATTTGGTATGGAGATCACGTTTGCATTGCAGAAGTGCCTTTTGTATGTTACATCTCTTGACCCAAACTTTTTTAGCACTTTGGGGGGGTTAAAAATTTTGAAATTGCGATAAAACGGGTCAAATGACGTTTTTTCGAAAAGATTCTATTTCCCATATTGTTTTTTCGTCGAAATACACCTACATACCAAGTTTCATCGAAATCCGTTTGGTAGGAGTTCCTTTGTTTTAATGTGTATAGCTGAAGGATAAGAAGATTACGAAAACGTGTCATAAACGCCATTTTCAGCGTCTCATATCTCCGCGAATTTTTCACCTAGATGTGTCGTTCTGGTCTCATTCGACTTGTATTCGTCCAGACAACAAATGTTATAAATTTCATTGATGTCGGTTTCGTAGTTTTTGAATATGAACAACGTCAAAACGCCGTTTGTTGTACTTCGGTAGTATAAGCAGTTGGTTCCCTGCCGCCAGTTCGTTTCGCGCGTTCGTTGTTTTGGGCGTTTGTTATTTTTTTTTTTAAGCTTGGCGGCAGGGCGACCGCCCTGCTTGATTTGAAATGAAGGTAATATGTGATTTCCAGTTTATATTTTCATCAATTACCACTCCCAGAAATTTTGACTTGGTACTTGGTTCTAAATGATTAATTGAAATTTTGTCTTTTAATTGTTTACAACTGAACTGCATTATCCTGCATTTATTTTTATTAAGTTTTAGACCATTTGATAAAAACCAATTTTCTGCCATAATCAGTGATGAAGTAACGGACTTTTCTAGATTAATACTATTCTTCCCAAAAACCGTTAAAGTGGTGTCATCAGCAAACAGGACAGCTTTTGCTTCCCCAATATTATAAGGCAGGTCATTTATGTAGACCAAAAACAGTAAAGGACCCAATATTGATCCCTGGGGCACACCTCGAGAATTTATTTCCCAAGAAGAGCAGTGCAATCCGTAAGAGTCTGTATAGACTACCTACTCTTTGCTTTCTACATGTTAAGTATGACCGCAACCAATCATTTGCCTTTCCACGAATACCATAATAGTTTAGCTTATAAAGGAGAACTGTATGGTCGACACAATCAAACGCCTTTGAGAAGTCACACATTAGAGATGCTACATGCATGTTCTTATCCAGCGAGCGAGTTACAGCATCTAGTATATTATATATAGCAGATTCCGTAGAGAGGCCTTTCCGGAATCAAAACTGGCTCTCTGTTAGAACATTAAATTTATCAAAAAATGTTTAATTCAGAACTACTCTTTAAAATTTGTTCGACAAAACCGGTATTAGTGCTATAGGACGGTAATTTGTAATGCTGCATTCATCTCCTGTTTTAAAGATGGG